>JAXQQM020077788.1:0-146903 GCA_034641835.2 Pinus albicaulis
ATCACTACATACACTTATAGTGATGGTTTTTAGTGATCAATGATGATGGACATTTTTTGATCGTCACCAAAAGTAACAAAAAGAGCATCGGTGAGGGTCATTAAAATTTCGTCACTAGAAGTGTCACCAAAGAGAGAATTAGTGATGGGCCTTTAACGACCCTCACCAAAAGTGTCATTGAAAATGTCTTTGGTGACAGACCATAAAAGACCATCACTATATACACTTATAGTGACGATTTTTTAATGACCGTCACCATATGTGACATTGGTGACGGACCTTAAAGGTCCGTCACAAGCATGACCCTCACCAATGTTCTTTTTTCTTGTAGTTTTAATTAAATATATAGCAGTTTTGTTGGCACAAATCCCAACAAAGAGTATAGTCATGGATGTAGTGGTTGCTGACATCCTAGCCAGGTTTGGAATGCTCCCGTCAAGATCTTGGGGAGAAAAGTTGGGAGGTGTACTAAAATTAGATTTAACTTATGCTATCATTCTAGTTTTTAATGGGGAAGAAATGATATTGTATAGGGAAACAAGGTTTGTGAAGACTACCTCCAAGAAATATGTAGGAAATTCCCCTAATTATAGTCAAGAAACAAAAGATATTTCTTGTTTCATGCTGCATGAAGATGAAAAATTTGCTGAAGGCACAGGGAAGCAGATCTCTTCAGCAATCGTAAATAATGATCTACACTCAAGGAATATTTGGAAGTGCTAATTTGATGGTGCCTACTCAAAGGAGGGCACAGGTGCTGGATTCTTGCTGATATCACCAGAAGGTAACCTCATGCCTTTCTATTTTAAACTAGAATTTGATTAAACAAACAATGTGGTTGAGTATGAGGCCTTAATCTCAAGCCTTCAAGTTTCTAAATAGATGGGATTTCAATGTATTTCAATTTTTGGTGACTCTGAATTGATAATAAGGTATATTAAAAATCATTGTCAAACCAAGCATCCGAGATTGAGATCGTATAGGAATGAAGTTTTGGATCTGATAGAAAACTATTTTGAAGCCTTCAATCTTCATTATGTTATGAGGGAGGAGACAAAATTGGCTTATTCATTATCAGCTCCAGCCAACACCTTCAAACATCCAATAAATCCAAGGTTAAGGTATGAAATTGAGATTAGACATAAACCTTCCATCCCTAACAATGTGAAACATTGGTAGTTGTTTGATGATGATGAACAGATAAATCAATTCCTAACCATGATTGGAAACTTTGAATATGTTGAGAGAGACCAAGAGGAAGAAAAAATAGAGCAGGAAGTATAAATAAGAAACCTTAAGCAATCAATAGGTGAACAAAATTATCCAATTGAAAGATAATGTGCTCCCCAAAGGGTTGGTTCCTCTTGAAATATTATTCGACACTAATGATGTTGTTGTTGATTCAGAGATAACACTTCAGGAAGAAGAGATGGAAGATTGTAATTTGGGAACTCAGTAGGAACCCAAAATAGTGAAATTGTTCAAAGGTGTTCCCAAAAAATACAAAGAAAGATACATTGATCTTTTTAAGAAATATATGGATGTGTTTGAATGGTCATATGAAGGCCTGAAAACATATGAAAAAAGAAAAATTTATCATAAGGTTCCATTGAAGGAAGGACTCAAACCACACAAACATAAGCTTAGACAGGTCAATCCATTTTTGTTAGCTCCAATCAAAAAATAATTGAACAAAATGTTGCAGGAAAAAATTATAGTCCCTCTCTGATATTCAGACTGGGTTTCTAATATGGTCCCTGTAAGAAAGAAGAATGGAGAGATCATACTGTGTGTAGACTTCAGGAACTTGAACCGAGCATCTCTAAAAGGTAATTATCCTTTTCAAAAAATGGATTATGTCTTACAGAAGGTGACTAGAGCTCATAGGCTGTCTATGGTTGAACGATTTTCTAGGTATAATGAGGTACCAGTAGAAAAAGAAGATCAGAATAAGACTTCTTTCACTATGTCCTGAGGCACCTTCATGTATGCAAGGATGTCATTTGGTCCTATGAATGTAGGTGCAACATTTCAGAGGGCCATGGACATAGCCTTCATTGGTGGAAGGTTTGTAGTTACATATCTGGATGATGTAACTGTTCTCTTAGGGTCAGATGATGAACACTTGGAGCATTTGCAAAAAACTTTTCAAAAGTGCAGAAGGTTTGGTTTGTCATTGAATACCAATAAATCTTTATTTTCCTCAAAAGAAGGTAAATTATTGGGTCACATAGTTTCTAAACAAGGAGTAAATTTTGACCTAGCAAGGGTGGAAGCCATTCAGACTATTCTTTTACCCAAAAGTAAGAAAGATATCCAAATATTCTTGGGAAAATTAATTTTTCCAAGGATATTTGTGCCCAATTATGCTGAGATTGTGAGAATTATAACATATATGTTGAAGAAAAATGCAGAAGTGAAATGGGACAAGGGAGCAAGAGAAACATTTGCTATAATAAAGGAAGTACTGCAGGAAGCTCCAGTTCTGATTAGTCCCAAATATCAAAAGGCCTTTCAGTTATTCTCATTTGCACCCCCCACTACTATTACCACTGTGTTGTTGTAGAAAAATGTAGTAAGGATCAACCAGTTGCATTTTTCAGTAAATTTCTCAAAGATGCTGACCTCAAATAAAATATTATGGAGAAACAAGTATATGCTTTGGTCAAATCACTAAAAGCCTTTAGGACTTATGTGTTACAGTCCCAAATAATTTCTTATGTTCCTAATTATACTGTGAAAGATGTGCTAGTCCAAAGCGATGTTGAAGGAAAAAGGGGAAAGTGGATAGCAAAAATCCAAGAGTATGATTTGGACATCAAAACCACCAAGCTAGTCAAGGACAGGGGTTGGCGAAGTTGCTGACAGAAATAAATTTTCAAGCCTTGGGAATCAATCTGTTGGCACCATTGGATGGAGACGTTAATGATGAAGGTCAAAATAAGTCCAAAACATGTATTCAATACAAATTTTTGTGCTCTAATCGGTATAAAGATATTGTGAATTACATGTGTTTCTTTTTCTATCCAAATTCACTAAATAGAACAAAATATAGAGCTCTCAAGCTCAAGTCTCAGCCATATGTTATCATAGAATCAAAGCTATACTGGAAATATCCTACTATTATTTTTTTGTTATGTTTGAATGAAGGAGAATCTATTGAAGTCACCAAACAATATCATGAAAGTCTGTGCGGAGGAAATTATAGCTAGAAGGTCACTGCTCATAAAATTCTCAAGTCAGAATTCTATTGGCCAACATGTTTGCAGATGTTTATAGACTAGTCTGAAGTTGTCAAAAGTGTCAGTTGTTTTCTGAAAAGAGAAAACTTTCTTCGTTACCTCTCATCCCAATATTTATTAAAGAACCTTTCAGGCAATGGGGATTGGATTTTATTGGAGAGATCAATACACCATCAAGTGGAAAGTTCAAGTGGATTCTGACTACCATTGATTACGTTACAAAATGGGTTAAAGAAATACCCACTGAGAAGGCGAATGACCAAGTAGTGATGAAGTTTCTGGAGGAAAATATTTTCAACAGATTTGGATGTCCAATCATAATTGTGACTGATAATGCTCAAGTATTCAACTCTGCTCGTTTCATTATTTTCTGTCAAACATATAATGTAACTTTATCACATTCCACAACATATCATCCCCAAGGGAACAAATTGGCACATTCATCAAATAAGACATTGGTCAGAATCATGACGAATACAACTATTGAGAATCAGAAGGATTGGGATTTGAAGTTTAAGTTTTCCCTCTGGGCAGTTTGATTCACCCCTAGCAGATCTACTGGGAAGTATCCCTATGAGCTGGTTTATGGGACTCAAGCACTATTTCCTACTCAGCTAGACAAACCAATGATTCCTTTCCTTCAAGAAGCTCAGGGAGAACCCAATGCTATGGTAAGAATATTGAAAAATATAATTGAATCAAGTGAAAATAGAAACAAAGTCAAAGATAAATTGATTAGTTATCAGGAAAGATGAAGTTTATATTTGACAAAAAAGCAAAAGAGGTTCTCTTTCAAGCAGGAGATTTGGTAATAAGATGGGACACCAGACGAGAAGTGAAGGGGAAGCATGGTAAATTTGACCCTCTCTGGTATGGTCCTTACATAATCTCTGATGCAAGGTCAAATAACACATTCATTTTGGAAGATCTAGATGGAGAGTCAGTAGAACTACCTGTGAACGAGTATTCCCTAAAGAATTATTTCCAGTATTAAAATTTAGCATTCCACCATTGTAAATACCATATTTCTCATTGTTCATATGTCACCAAGAAATATTTGACTCGATTCCCAATGGATAAGGCACTAGTCCGCGGTCCTTAGCTTTTCCGTGGAAAAAAGCACTATCCCTAGGTGGAGCCAGATGTTGTGGATCATTTGCATTTACCTTTGAAATATTTTTCAAAACACTAAAAAAGAATATATGTTAGAAAATGTAAAATTTTGTATGTTGAAGAATAATTTTGATTTATGTGTTGGTACATTAACATTTTGTGTTGAGATGTGAAGGTAGGTCAAAGGATTGGATAACTAGAATAAAGCTCAGGATGGTTTTAACATCATGGAGAAAGATGGAGTTGAACAAGTTCATTGAATGAACTATAGCAGGGAGTAGCATGGAGAAGGTGGAGCTATAGAGTGGCGACAACTGAAGAAATAGAGAAATCGGTTAAGGAAAAAAACCTTTAGAAGATTCCCAAAGGAGGCGATATGATGGTGAGGAATAAATCGCAGAATTAAAGTGAGAGATGGATGGACCAGGTTGCATCCCAAAGTTAAGTTTGAAAAGTTACAAAGTGGACACGTGTCGACATAGCACGATTTCACATCGACGATTATTTAGTTTATGCGTTAAGGACTTGACAAGTTAAACAAAATAACTTATGATGCGGTAAGAAACGAAACTTGTGATGAGATAAAGGGACGAGCCATGTGTTGGCACAACGATTCAGTGGATATCGTACATCGGCAGGTTTAGAGTTTACAATTGAGTCTTCGCAAGGTAAAGTATTTTGGTTGCGATGCGAAAAATGGGAGATGGCTATGTAAGATAGTACAGAGGGACTGTTGGATTGGGTCGCAGATCAATGGTGGAGGTTAAATCACAAACATAGTGGTTTTGCACATAGACATTATTATTGTTTACCATTTAATCTATTTGTTATATTTTCTAATGTACGATATCGAATAAGTTGCGAATTACGATTTCTTCTGACTGGTTAGGTCATGTGTGAGCCCGTAAACCATAGGTCTGTGGGGTTTTTATAAAGTTTTAGCCATGTATGAAATAAGGTAATGTGAAGGGGTGGCTAATAAATAGAGAGGCATAGGCAGAGTCAGGTGGAAGAATGTATAGTGGCACTGTTGGAAGCATGATAGCTGGGTCAGGTCGAGCACCAAGGCATCATTACAAAACTGTCTAATCGCTGCATCATAAGCAAAAAGGACACCTCGGCACTTCGTGAGGATGCATCAGCAACATCAGATTAGGCAAAATGAATAATATTTCTAGTTTTTATTTGTTTTCTCTGTATGATTACATAAGTAATCTTAACAATTTAGGTAGACGAATAGTTTCAATAAGTTCAGCAGTTATGAACTAATTTGATGTATTTAAGTATATAGAAATAAAGAAAAAGGGTTCTGAGTTTTGGACCTCTGGATGGCTGTTAATTTGGTAGTGAATTTTCTGAGAAATTAATGAAAGAAGATCAAGTTTCCTGCACCTGTTGATGTTGATATGTCTTTCCAGTTTCTCCCTGTGTTTATTCCTCTTTGAATGAAGTGAAGTAATGTAGCATCTGGTCTCTTAATTACATCTGTGAGTAAGATTTAAATCACCTTAATTTGCGCTCCCTCACTTCATATCTTCTCTTTTCACATACTCCTGATGAATCTTTAAAGGAATAGATTCTGCATTTACAACATATTATTTCGAGTTTTCTCTCTCTCCATGATTTCCTCTGAAACTTAAAAGTGATAGATTCTGTTTCTTAGCATATCATTTTGAGTTTCTCTTACAGTTCTTCTTTTCATTTCATTCAAGTATCAAAAGTTTATGGCATTATGAAGGATTTCATTATATCATATTATTGACGGTATTATGTAATTAAATTCGAAAGGTGTTAAACAAAGGACATTTGATATCGTAATTGTGACATGCATTTATAAAATTTCTTAAGCATTGATTCCTTACCACACCCAAGGGATTACTTCTTGAGATACAACACTCTCTACGTTTAATTTAAATTGGAATTGAAAATTTAGGTCGTGTATTAAGCTAATTGTATGTGTATGAAAAGATAAGCATTAAAATTAAGTTGTACATTTAAAAAAATGGATTTTAAATTTTTTTAAGAATGAGGATTTTCATTAAGCAGACAGTATGATTGGGAAAAAACTGGATGGATCTCTGAAGTAACAAAATCTTACAAAGCATCACAATAGAGAATAAAGGATTGCGACCTGAACCAACTGCTGAGGATAAGAAAGAATTTGTAGAGTTTTTGTGGGCTGATCAAACTGATAGGCATGACGTCTAAACAAGAGTGTGGGGAATGGAGGTAGTTGGGGGGTTGGATAAAATATAGTGAGGTATAATTGATTTCATTAGCGAGTAAATGATTTTTGTTAACACCGAGACCGAGGGATTCAATTTTCATCGCCTGAAATGCATTTACAAGGTTGTATGCGAATCCAATTCACGAGAGTTTCATTTGCTTGAGATCTCAGATGGAGGTCATCTATTAGATAGAATGCTATAGTTTCCCTGCACTCAACTAGACTTTAAAATTAGGTATAACATTGAAAAAATAAGTTTTACATAAGAATTTAAAGACTACATATTTTGTTTATTGAATATATATTTAGTAGCGAGTTATCTTTTCATTAACCTATTTAGTTATATCATATTTGTTGTTTGGGAATTTTTAATTATGTTTTTAATTTGGTTGCAGAGATAGAAATATGTTTTATGAAAATTCCCGTGTATAGTTTGGAATAGCTTTTAAATATAGATAAATATTATTTTTTCTTTAATTTAAATTAGATTTTACAAATTCAGCTTTAATGTTAATGTTTATATTAAATTAATAATAATAAAAAAAAAATTATTAATTTTATTAATATTTTTTTTTTACAGTTTAACATGCATACATCTTAATCATGTCTAATATATCATTTTATCTGGGTGGGGAATTGAGGATAGTCATCTATCCAAGGTTCAATGGAAATTAGTTTTAGTATTATTAGTATCATTCAAATAATAATATTAACATTAATATTATTTACATTCTAATCATTAATACAATTAATAATACAAAAATATTATTTTAATAATATTAATGCTAAAAATAGTAAAATTATTAATAATATTATTAATAAGATTAGTAATATATTATTAACAATATTAATACAATAATTATTGATGTAATAATATATTTTTGAAAAAAAAAATCATATATATCCATAATAGAAGTATATACATATCTCTATCTATAATCTCAGAAATTTTCTTCCTAGAAAATACAACAACAACTCTAACCATTCCTCCCTATATCTGACTGAGAGGCTATAAAAAAATTTATATTTAGTAAAATTTGAAGGCACATATTCCCTTTTATGAAAAACTTATCAACTGCATATTTCAATAAAATGTATTAAGAAAAATGAGTGTGGAAAGAGAGGCTACAAGGAGAGGTTTGATTCAATTGATTACACCTTTACTCAATCATAGAATTCATAAATACCAATAGAAAAATTGAGGAGGGAGACTCGATATTCCTTTGATAGGATGATTTATTTGATATTTAGTTCCATGGGGACGTGGAAGAAATGTGTCCATTGGAAGGAGTCCGCAACCCGACGAATGTCACAAAGAGCATTCTTAGGGTTGATGTTGTTCATTGAATCCCTTTGATTGCCCCAATCAATGAAAATTTTGGAATTTCCCCTGACCTAAAGGTTGTTCAAACCTATTTTGCAACCTAGTTCTAAAAAAATTAAAGCATAGTGAACTTGACTTTGTTGTTTGTCCCCCTACTAAGGGCATACCTACATTACATGAAATGGAAGTGACTAAAATAGATCACAACATCTACCCCACAGTAAGGTCAGTGGCCTTGTATGACACCATTGGAATATCCCCATGGAGAGTCATAATGATGCAAGAGCATTTAACATGTACCTTCAAAATGTAATTTTCTAAATCTCAATTTTTTTAGAAAATTCTAGATTTTGTAGATTTTTATAAAGTACTAAATTATTTAAAAGGCCAAGAAATAATATCTAAAAAAAATAAAGAAGAAAAGAAAAAGAAAAAGAATTTCTTAGAGAATCCTTCTAAATAAGATTCTTTGAAGTATGGATCCTTTCAATTCATCCATCCATAAAACATTTACCTAGAATTTGTCTAGAACTAGATTGATTCTACTTAAAACACGTGATACTTTATTTGAATGCCTTCTTCTATGCTTGATAACAAATGTAAAATTTTGTAGAAATTCAATCAATTTAACTTCTTGACTAAATTTTCTCTGGTTGTTGATATATTGTAAAGCATGATTGTTAGTTTAAAGGATAAATTCTTTTAACATAAGACAATGTCTTTGTTATCATGAAAAAATGGTACACCCATTTGTACACAACAACAGACACTTAGTGTTAGTAAGAAGCATTCAAATATTGCACATTTATAGCTCAAAACATTACAAAAGGAAAAACTTAAAAGGTTCTCCTAAATTCCATTTAAAAAATAAACTCTTATGGGTCCTCTAAAGACAGTTTGACGCAGCCTCATGGATTTTTGTTCGATAACCCTCAAGGGGACACCTGGCCCCATTACCCCTTCGTCATTGGTCTTCAAACATGTCGAATAATGTCTGCAGACTAGAGGTAGATTCAGCAAGTGTTTATTTCAGGAATGTCATCGTTAATAATGTGAGATTGATTCTTCTTCAAAACACTGTTTTGAAGAAGAAATCATTAAATGTGTTTTTTAGAATATGTAATTTGTCAAAATGTTTCAAATTCTCCAGCTCTTCAAATGGCAGCAAATTTCCTGCCAGCCTCCAATCCCTCGTAAAACTTAGAAGTGTCATCACCCGAGACTCGCTTAATTACCTCAATAGCGAGCCAAAGTTATTTTAATTATGATTTGTATTAAATGACCAAATGATAAAGGCCGAAACATTATAAAGGGTCAGTTAAAAGAAATTTAAAAATCAAATCTGATTTTATGGGATATATCTCTTCATATATATGCCATGAATCAAATCATTTGTTCGGCACAATTCTTCAAGCCATGGGTTGGCGGGTGGCAGGGAGGGCCGAAGACGTGTATGCAGAGCATATGTGTTTTGGAGGTATAAAGGCTAGCCTCCATATAGTGTGAAGTATGATAAGGATTTCATCAGTTCAGGTAAATAACATCGCAATGACAGACTTATCAAGTACATATACATTAGGTGAGTTGGCGACGACATACCAAAGTTGGAAAAAAATTATACCAGTTTCACACCAAATCGGCACAATCAGTTTGCAAGTAGGTTTTTAATGGTTGCTCAGTGATTTTTGAACAAGATTGTGGTGTTTTTAAAGTGGGAAAATTAGTGTGTTTGATGAGGAGAGGTGAAACCCTATGCTCATAGCAGATTCATTTCTTAGGGTTTTGAATACATGTTGATGGTCTTGTGAAGATTTTCCCAGCTTGTATTGTTGATATATATACCTATGCATCTATTGTGAAAGTGTCATTGCCCTCACACTCTCAGTTTGTCATTTTACCACTGCTGTCATTGCCATTATATTACCACTGTCATTGCTATTTGTTTCATTATGGTCATTGTCACATTGTTTCCCATTTCCCATTGACAAACACAGTCTCATACTCATTTTCCCCTTTGAAAAATTTTAGCCAGCATTACAAAGGCTGCACACTACATTACACTTTTTGCTCATTTGTCAAATTCACTTGTGATCAAAATAGTGACTATTTTTATGCCAATCCACTTAAACAGAGCTTTTACCACTGTGGCTTATTTTCTTATGATGCTTTGGTACATATGAAACATATTTGGGTTTTGAGCATACATTGAAACTTTTGACTTCACTACACCTATATCAGCATACCTATTGCAGACATCTTGTTTTCAAAGCCATGTCAGAGATGTGATTCGCTCTTACTCGAAAGGATATGAGTTAAAAGATGTGTTGACTCAAATGTTGATATTGATGTACTGAGATGGAGCATAGCATTGCACCAGTAGTGGTAACATATCAGAGAGGCCACAGAGCTTTTTTTGCAGCATCACAACGAGTACTATCTCCACCCGGGGTGGAAGGCCCTGACTCCATCAGCAGAGCGAGTATTATTCTGTTACATGTGGGAGGCGTCCCGCCTTTCTTCTTCACATTAGTGGCTGATTGGGGATAAGAGTTCATGCATGATGAGGGCCGACTGTGAGGCTGGACACAGATTAATTTATCATTGATGCTGATGCAGCCTCCTAGCTCTGGCCGGAAGAGATCATCCAGGAAAAGGCCGAGAATGACACGCTGAAAGAGAAAATATGGAGAGCTCAGTGGGTGATAAACTACTTGGAGCAGTGCAACAAACAGCTAGAGGATGAGCACACACTTTATGAGCTGCGGCAAATTCGTGACGATCGACAATTGGCCCGGAAGAGACCAGGCGATATGACACCGGCTCATCGAGATTCTTGCCTCACGCATGTTAACATTCATCTGGAGAAGTTGTTGGCAAAGGACAATAGAGACAAATACATGCTTCATCACATGAAAGGTCATTATTGGGCCCGCATGCCCGTCTGCAAAGCAAGAATGAAGATTCTGAAGAGGAGATTGAACGAAGCACTAAAACGGCGAAAAAGGCCTGATCCACTCCAGATTTTGGCCAAGGCTTCGTTGGCTGGGAATGATACATGATGGAGGGTCTTCACTCCAAATTTGAGCAAATTCGGAGAAATTTTTGTCATTTTGAAATATTTTGAGCTCAAAACAGATTTTTCCGCTATACGAGTAGCGCGCCAACATGCTCACTTTTGTTTGGGACACTTGCTGAAGGAAATCTTTGTATTTTTGGTTTTTCATGGTAATTTATGCATTCTCAGGTATTTCTGAAGCATTTCATCAGTTTCTGGATGTCAAAAGGCCCAAAAACACTATGAAAACCACCTTGCTGCCACGTTTTGCACCAACAGGAAGTACTTCTGGGAGAATGAAGTTTTGGAGGTTCAAATGAGCTCCAAATTGGGAAATTCCACTTGGTTTGGATAGCCAACATCCATGGCTTTCCAACTAGCTATCATGTGCTCACTTTGGATGCCGAGAAGTTCTCCAAAATCAGGCTGAAAGGCGCGCTACGTGTATGGCTCAGGGGCGCTACGCATATGGATTTTTGGTCAATTTTTCACCTTCCAGCTCAGAATTTCGGCCAGTTGAACCAGTTTTGCTTCTGGATGAAATTGTTGAGTTATCATGATGTAAATTAATGGTTTGCATGTAACTTTGGCTCATTTTCACCTATTCTAGAAGATTCACTCTCAAAAAGGTGAAAATCAAGTAAATGAATCAGTTTCCACTCTTTTAGAGGCAAGTTGTTAGCTGCCTAGATTTTAGCTCCTTGATTAGAATTTGGTTGAAACTGATTCCTGAAGAAGGAATTCGACCCCTATAGGTGTCGGAAGGGGTTAGGAGTTCTATATGATGTAATTTTTGAGACATTCTACAGGTTTGACTCTTGGGAAGATTTTGGCACACTATTGTACATATTTTTCATATTTTGGCTAAGGAAAGATCAGAGGTTTTGCAGCACCTGTTGGGATTCTTGTGGCTTTCAGTTCTTGATGGTGTTTTCTCTCATTTTATTGTAAGTTATTTCATGTTTAATGTATTCCATTCCCTTCATATGCTTCTGAAACTAAATAAATGAGTAAATGAGGTTGAATCCATTGTTTACAGTGCTCTGCCTTTAAATTTGTTTAGTTTTCCATGTTTTCACCTGTTTGGAGAGGATCCATGTTCTTCCTTGCCCTCTTCAGCTTCTTGTCATTCTAATCCATCCATATACCCAATCAAAAGCATCAAGACTATTGCCTACCTCGCCCCAACTCGAATTCTGCAAAGATCTGGCCTTATCCCCGGACCCAAAATTGTTTTTTTCCATTTCTCCAACAAAAACCCAAAAAATTAAAATCAAACTTTCCTATCTCTTTACTAGCCTAAAATCAGTATTCATTGTTCATTATAAGTCATCTCAGCCCCTTTGAAGATCCTTTGCCGAGATAGACCCGGAGAGAGCCCTCTCCTGTCCTCGTAGGGCTAGCTACGAGGCTGAGCGTGGTTTGATGTAGCCTTGAGTTTTACCTTATTTCAGCCTAAGGTAGATTTGAGCGCTAACAACCCCGAGGGTCATAGAAAGCATAATCAACACCTCGAGAGACACATTGCTTGAAGTAATACTGACATAGAAAAGCTGACTATTCGATCCTTGAGGATCAGGAAGCTTTAATTGAAGGAGGATGGGAGCTCCCATTTCATTTATGAGGAAAGCTATCTCATTTATGAGACAAAGGAGATAGAGATTGTTCAAAATATCTATAAATTCAAGAGGACGGAGAGCTAAAAAATTAGAAGAAGTTGTATACTGTTATGATGCCAAAATTTCTTCAAGAAATCAAGCATTCCAATGGTAATAGGATTCCACCATTGGGAGAGATTATTCTTTGCTTCTTTGAGAGAGAAAGATATTCAAAATGGGAGTGAGAAGGGGAAATAATTTCCAAGAGCTTTTGAGCACAATTTCTCAAAAAATATCATCAAGTGTCTTTAAAGTCTATTTGTAACTCTTCCACTTCCAACAATCAATAAAGATGGCCTCTTTCCTGTTACTTTTTTTATTTGGTTTTATTCATTTGCTTGTTTTAAGTTGTCTAGTTTAGTTTTTTTTCATGCATTGTTTCATATAATTCAATGTTGTCTTTATTACATGTTTAATCGCTAATATCACTCATTGTTTGTGTATATTCTTTTAGGATTTAACCAACTGCAAGATAAGAGAATTTGGGACACTTTTTCTACCAAATTTAACACACAAATTAACGACTCCATTGGTTTTCCTTTTTTTGATCAAATTGGTTGTTTGCAAGACTTTGGTCACTGTTTTTTATTCCATTTGGTTTTATTAAATATTTTTTGTTTCAATTTTGTAGGTCTCCTTTGGACCTACTCGTGGACTAAAATGATCTCTTTTTAATTCTTAAAGACAACCTCCCATATTTTGAAAATATAGTCATATAGGTCTCATGACTGTGCAAACCAAAAAGCGTGGGACACACAAAGAATATTTTTTTATCATTGTAATTTCCTTTTCCTGACTGCTTGGTAGCCTTTAGTGATCCACCTACACTCCTGCAATTTTTTACCGATTATATGTACATTAATATTACTTTCCTAACCTTGTGCTTATCTTTTACTTTAAAATTTTGTATGTTGGGACTAGGTGTAGTGTGATTAAGAATGAGAGTAGGCTCTCCCTCTCTTGTACCCTTATGGAAAACCTATAGGGGGATCCAAAAAGGTTATAAAATACTACCTACCATCTCCCTTTTAAGTGAAAATTCACACATAACTTAAATAGGAAATACATAAGTAACCCTTATCCACACATATTTAATTGTTTTGAAAACAATTTAAATTTTGGGACTAGGAGTTGGTGCTTGTAAGAATGAGAGTAGGCTCTCCCTCACTCGCACCATTTTGGAAAACTTGTGTGCGGATATGAAATGTTTTTGAAAACACCAAAATTTCCATTTCCCTACATGATCACATAACATAATTAAGAAAAGTATGCAACTCATTATATACACATAAATTTTTCTTTTCTCAAGGAACAATGTAACATAATATAGTTAGGGGGATTGTAACGGATCATCACATATCCACATTGTTGTAATTCAAACACGTTGTATGTTCTCCATTCACGTTGCACACACCATCATATCACACACTAAATTATTATAAACTTTATGCAAAGGATATGGTATTTTGCAATATTTGTACTTAGTTTATTTTGAATTTATATTTTTAAAAGCTTTCACAAGGCCTAGTTAGTAATTGAGTGAAAGGACGTTAGGTGTCTCATAGAAAAACCTCACAAACCTTTTTTTATTGTTTCACACATTAAATAGGTTAAAGGGAAAATTAACCATTTAATTTTTTTCTTTTTCTTATGTATGTGAATTATCTGGTTTGCTAAAGAAATCCCTCCTCATAATATCTTACAAAATTTCTAGGTCACTATACCGGACCTAAGGGTTTCTAGCCGCTTTATGTGCCTATAAGACCTCCACCCCTTGCCAAGAGGAATAACTAGTATCTCACCATTTTGTTGTAGACAACAACATCCAAGGACCTTGTTTGGCACATCCATCATTGGTGCTAATTTGTTGGAAACTAGTTCCTTTCAAGGTACCACTAACACTGTAGTATACCTGGGGGGATAATATAGGTTAAAGAGGAGGTAACTAAGGGAATAAATAGATTTAATAATGTAAGAATTCTAAATAAATGGGCCATAGTTAATAAATAAATTGGTTAACCCAAATTATGCAAGGGACCACATGTATTTAGGGAATAAAGTGATAAGGTCATTGTATTGGATGTATGGTATTGAGAGACCCATGGTAATTGCCCATGGTATTATGATGTATGAAACCTATATAGAGGCCAGAGACTCTCTACTGAGAGATGTGAAGGATTATGGTATTGACAAACATATGACTTGTGGAGTGATCTACTTCCTTAAGGAGTGATTGTATGGTGTTGGCCTACCTCAAGGGTTTGATATTAATGAAGATATGAAGTTTTATATTGTATGGCATTATTTCATAGTAATATTTCCAAGAGGAAGATTTCTAAGTCTTTTATCTATCTTTTCTTATAAAAAAAATTAAAAAAAAAAATCTGCACCCATTAAGTCCTCTGAAAACGCTTCTATGACGCATGAAGAGGAAGAATTGCAACACGATATATCAATATTATGGGACCAAGTGAAACAATTTTTTCTCTCACAAAGAGAAACCAAAGATGAAATAAAAGGTGACATGGATGGCTTAAAAGTATACATGGAAGCTAATATGGATGGCATGGAAGTTAAGATCGATGGTATAGAAGCAAAACTTGAAGGCTTGAAGGAATATTTGACAAAGTTGCTACTATAAATGATTCGTAATTGTGAAAAGATAGTATATGAAACTTATGATGAGAAAAAAAAAATGTTAGTCATGATATTATAGACTCTAATGTTGGATTTTAGACCCACCATATTCCAAATATAGATAGGAGGAATTTTGATGGCAAGGATATGATAACATGGAGACTACAGATGGAGCAAGTCCCAGTTCAAAAAATATTTCCAGAACTTGATGAGGAAGGAAAAATAATATTGTAACTTGAAGCAATCATAGAAAAAAGAGCTCGATAGCTACGAAATCGATCAATTTCAGAGTATCTCATCAAGTTGAAGAACTTACCAGCTAAATATTCCACATGAGAGGATGAGAATATTATACAGAAGTATCCCCAAGTAATCAACCATTAAGGACAACATTGTTATTAAGGAGAGGGGCATGTTAGGCCCTTATAATACTAGTGTATCCCCTTATTTTTATTTTTGTGACCATGTAGTCCCCATATTGTTATTATTGTGCCCTTACATTGTTATTGTTATGCCGACTAGGATTATATTGTGACCCCTTGTACTCCAATATATAGAAAGGAGGTTTTTTCATTTGTATCATCCAATAATTGTTCATTTATGTAATGTAAAGGTGTTTCCCTCCTTAAATAGACTGATTTCTAAGTTGTTGACCTATCTTTTCTTCTATTTTGTGAGTTGGTTTCATAACACTCTACTTTGTGTGATCATGTCACCAATGTCGAAAAATATGTTCTGCATCAAACATGCCTAGAAAATATGTGAAGAAGTGAAAGAAGAGTTGATTTTAAAAAATTATGGAAAGCTTGTCAAAAAATGTGTTTTACAAGCCCAGTGCACTCTGCACTGCTACTAACCTATGCTTGTCGCCCATTTCAAAACATGTGTCTAGTGCTGGAAGAGAAAATTTTGTCAAGAAAATATGCACTAGTCCTCTTCAGGCAGTTCTTCCAAAAATGGAGGAGAATCTTCCCTTACTAGAAGTATCAAGAATGATGATGTGGTTTCAGGTTATTGATGATAGGAGTGAGACCTCCCATTCATGGCCATGGATCATCTTTCCATGGATATTTCCCTTAAGATGCGGAGCTCCTCCCACCTTTGATGGATCCTGAACTCGCTCTCCTTCCTTAAAAATGAAACCCCTACCATCCACTAAGGGTTGGTTACCATCCTATGAGATGAAGCATGCCTAGTTTTTTCCCATCTATGAAGGAGGAAGTTGTTTGAAGGGTTGAGGCTAAGACTTGGAGTCTCACCTGAAGGAGGCGTCCAACATCAAGGCTTCTGGTTTCATTGATCCCTTTATCATTCTACTTATAATTTATTGTGTGTTTCCTTTCCATAAATGTGTCTATCATAACAAATTTATTGTAGTGCTCCTTGATCTTCTACATAGCTTATACTAGAGATTGTTATGCTTTGTATCTATTTTTTGTCTCCACTTATTCTTCCTTGCAGGAATTTGTCTTCACCAATGGAGAGGAGATCGTGAGTGTGGAAGAGAAATAAGTAAGGTTGACATCAAAAGGAAGCATTAGCATCAGAAAGAGGTAGGACATCTATCCTCCTTTGTGTTTTTCTATCATAAGTTATGAAATATTGCATATATTTGTCTTGTTTATTTCTAGATCCTATCATTAGGACTAAAAGGGTTTCTTCTATCCGCAGAAGAGATTTCCTGCAGAACATTAATGCAACATGATATTGTTTTATACTCATCCATGAATTGTTTGCAGATCCAAAACTAAAACATCCACCGGTAGTGCTTCTTCCATCAGTCACACTTCCACCCCTATCAGAATCAGTAAAACATGTTAGCTTGAATTCCTTTCCATCATAATTCAAATACTGATGTATTATTATATGTAGGTATCTCAAAAAATATTTGGCAGTTATCCAATGATCATGACAAGGCTCCAATTGAAATTGACTAAGAGCATTTACAAAATAACATATATCAGGTCTTTTATTTACCAATTACATCAGAGAAACCACCAACTTACGATAGCTAGTAGGATCGATGAGACTAGATTCATAGTTTCTCCACTTCTTGAGATTCGCGGTCATCGGAGTAGTCATTGGATTGGAATCCATCATACTAAATTTCTACCATATCTTGATTATGTATTTTCCTTGAACTAGATAAATCTCACTGGGTTTATGCCATAATTCCAAGCTCAATTAATAGTGCATGGGTCCCAGATATTTCATCTTGATTTCAAATTCCAACATTTTCTTGCATTCTAGTATTATGTGTTCCACGCCTATAATAAAAAAATCATCCACATATAGTATTATAATTACTAGTTCATTATTTACCACCTTAATGTAGAGGTTTGCATCGACAGAGATTTAGAAGAACCTAATTCTTAATTGATATACATCCATCCTTGCATACTATGCCCTAGGAGCTTGCGTCAAGCCATATGGGGACTTTCTGAGTCTGCAAACATGTGTATCTCTACTATTTATTTCAAAGCCTTCTGGTTGTTCAATGTATACTTCTTCATCAATGGTACATTTAGAAACATTTTTTTGACATCCATTTGATGGATATTCCATCCCATATTAGCATCTAGTGAAACAAAAGATATTATAGTAGTATACCTAGTATTCAGAGAAAATGTTTCTTCATATTTTATTCCTTCCTTTTGTGAGAAACCCCTTGCAATGAATCTAGATTTGTATTTGTATATGCTTCCATCATCAAAATGTTTGATTTTTTAAATCCATTTTGAGGTGACAACTGATTTTCCACTGGGTCTAGGAATGATTTCCCATATCCCATTCTTGATAATGGATTGATATTATTCGTGCATTGCCTTCTCCCATTATTCTTGGTCTTGAATGCCTCTTTGGTATTTTTATTTCTCTAAAAGTTCCTTTAGTAGCTCCATGTCCTTAAGCATCTTTAAGTTTAGTTTTTGTCCAATTTTTCCTCTTCTTTGTTCCATGAATGATTATAGTTTGGATAGGCTTACATGGTCCTTATTCTTGGTTTTTATTTGTCTTGTAATGATGCTCTTCTTATTCAAATAGTGGTACATATTCAACATCAGATTCAATTGGTATAACATTGGATATTTTATAGGCATTATTTTCATCAAATATCCAACAAAGATCCCTTTTATGCTTGTACAATCCAATTTATTTTTCTTGTATTTTGGAACATGGATGTATGTGGGACACCCAAAGATTCAGAGATGGTATACAAAGGATTCTTCCTTGTGAATCCTTTTTTTGGTGTCATATTATCAAGGATTCTATGAAGACTTCTATTTTTTATATATAATTTTATCATTGTTGCTTCTCCCCATAGAAACTTTGGTAGATCTTGATCAAATATCATAGTTCATATGCATTCTTCAATTGTTCTATTTTTCCTTTCTCCAACTCCATTATGATTACTGTTGTAGGGAACAATGAGATCCCTCTTAATACCTGCTTCTTTACATTATGTAATTAATTATTTTGTAGTGTATTCTCCACCATTTTCGGATCTCAAATTTTTTTTTTATTTGTTTTTGTTAAGGTCTCCACTTCATATCTAAATTCCTTGAAAAATTCAAATAATCCATATTTTGTCTTGAGAAGATAAAGCCATGTATTTCTAGAGATATCATCAATGAAGGTCACATAATAAGGACGGTCTCCAATATATTTGTTAGACATTGTCCCACACACATTAGAATGAATCAAGTCTAATATCTCCTTAGACATTGTATCACTACTTGTAAAAGGTTTCCTTGTATTCTTTTCTAAAGAACATACCTTGCATACTCCATGATATTCGTTAATATTGAGGATGCCCTTTACCATTCGAATAAGTGAGGGTAATATCTTGTAATGAATATGACCATAACATTCCATAGTTTGATAGCATTGATCTCCATGTGAACTAGAGTTTGAGGAGATGGTGTTATAACTCTATATAGCCTTCGCTCATGAACTCCAATTACGTTTTCCTATTCAATATTTGAATACTTTCCCCAAACAAAAACTTTACCATCTACAAAGGAAACCCTATCTCATTTATCTTATAAAAAATAAATGGAAATTAAATTCTTTTTCAACCCTGGAACATAGAGTATGTTTCTAAGGTGTATCTTTTCTCCACTTTATATCTTCACTAAAGTAGATCCAAGTCCTTTGACTACATAGATGTTGTTGTCTCCTAGCTCCACTACATGTGATTATGGTTCCTTTGATATAGTATGAATTTTTCCACTTTCTCTTGTCATGTTTCTTGATGCTCCACTATCAATGATCCATGTGTTGTCATCATGAAGAATAGTTATAATTACAACCAAGAATCCTTCACTCTTGACTATCCTAGATAGATTTTAGATGATGTTTCAAATACAACTTCCTGGAATTATTACAATATTGAATATCATATTAAAGTAACTTTCCATAGAGGGAGTAACATTTTCTTCCAATCCAACAAAGTGATAATATACCTTCTTTGACCTTAGCTCGGATAACATGTTGAGAAGTCAATGCTTATAGGAATTAGGGTTTGACTCCTCTTTCTTAATAACTATTTGTGAATCATGTTCGATTCTCTTACTTATTTATTAGTTTATCTTTCATAAAGAAATTACAAAATTATATGTATATGAAGACACAAATAAAATTATACACAAAATGTAGGTGCTCAGCTAGGGGAAAACCCATATAAGGGGAAAACCCATTCAAACTCTTCCTTCAGTAGATTTAAATCAAGATGAGATATTTCCAAACTTCTTAGACGTAGAAAATGACCTCCTCCAACTAAAAAGTTAGTCATTCCCTTCAATAGATGATCCCTGTCAAATTATTCAAGTCAAAACTTCCCAAAAACATCTTCAATCCAAAATTTCGTCCCTGAGCAACATAAATTCAATCCCAACAACAAAATTTTGAACCTACAATAGACAGAAAATTTCAGCCCAAGAAACTTCGCACATGTGAGAGATAGATATCCTAGAAACTTGAATTGTTCCTTCCAAGAAATTTTAATCCTTCTCTAGCTACTTCAATCCTCCTTTTTGCCTCTATTAATTTAAGTTCGAACTTGTTGATTGAATGCTCTAAGTAGGTCGAATTTCCTGTCTATATATAACCATTATTTGAGGTCAAATTTGACCTAATGTATGTCAAATTCATGGGGATAGGTCCGATTTGGTGTGGAGAGTGTAAAATAAACTTTTTAAATTAAAGGTAATTATTTTTCCATGATACAAAAGCCCAAGAAGGTTCTAATAAAAATGAAAATGACTCTGTTAACTCAATATAAGACCTAGAATACTTCAATGTAGGCTTTGACCTAAAAAGTGATGACCCAAACATTAAACACATGCTTTAATAAGTAATTTTATTTAATAATAAAATTTATTTTGGTAAGTACAATTAAGAAGACAAATACTAGGTACATTCTTCAACAAGTTCCACATGTTTTAAGGAAGCTCGAGAAACCAAAAAAATACTAGTATCTCATCCATAGCTCCTTTTGTGCATCAAATAAGGGAGTTAAAAATTTAAATATGATAGGGGTGGAGTAGATAACCTAGAATTCCTTCACAAATATAGCCACATCCTCCTTTTACTTTAAGGAGGGTTGAATCTACCCCTTATCTAGAAGAAATACATTAGGAACATCTGAGACCACAGGCGAAATATATTGGTCCTGCCATGCCAAAATGGTAGCTAATATAAATTTATACCCTATATATCTACCTATCAAGGATTTCTTAGCCAAGTCAACCACTTCCACCATTTCCACACCATCCCATAGAGATAAGTTATATGCAATAGGAGATAAATCAAATTTTAGTGTTAGATATTAAATAATAGAGAAATGAAATGAAAATATTGGAAACACATAAAAACATAAAATAAGAGAGACACAGATATAAGTGGCTCACTCAATTCTAGATACATCCATAGAGAAACAACTAGTCCTTCCATTTATATTATCTACCAAACCAAACAAATACAACCTACAACACATCCACTATAATTTCTTCTTCGCTCTCACACAATCTCCTCTTTTTTTCACAAAGAATAATACATATCCATAATACAATTCTCTCGTATAAACTGAGATTTTCCTTCTAGGGAAAAAACAATAAATTAACATAACCTTTACTATTATATATTTCACCTATTGAACTTTCTAGATTTATTACCAAATTATAATATTTTACAAGGAAAATTTTTCTATTTTTTTTTTTTTTTAATTTCAGGGGCGCTGCCCCCAACCCCCCACTAAGAGGAGAAAAAAAAGAATGATGTGGCCCCCATATAGCACTAGTGGTGAGGTATGCCCCTCCATAATCCACTATCATGGATTGGGATCCAAATTCAGTTGAAACATACACATATACTACTACAATCATTAGATGGACGCCTTCAGATTTATGTATAATTTTTTATCAACAGTACTGCTTTTAAAGCCTTGTTGCTAAAGGTATTTATCCAACCTTTCGTACCAATATCTCGGAGCTTGTTTTAGTCCATATAAGGCCTTTTCCAGTTTCCATATAAACCCTTCATTTGTGGTGAGCATAAATCCTTATAGATGCTCAATGTAAACTTCTTCTTCCAAATCTATAGTGAAAAATGCAGGCTTAAGATCCATTTGATATACTTTTATGTTCTTATGAATGGAAAAAGAAATAAAAATCATGATAGCTTCTAGTCTTGTTATTGATGCAAAGGTTTCCTCAAAATCTACCCCTTCTATTTAGGCATACCCTTTACATACCAATCAAGACTTTTTCCTGACTACTTGACCCTACTCATTCAACTTTTTTTTGAAAACCCATTTGGTCCCAATGAAATTGTTCTTCTAGGGCTTAGAACAAGCTTGCAAGTGTCATTATTTTAAATTTTTTCAAGTTATTCATTCATCAATTTCACCCAGAATTTATCCTCACTTGCTTGGATGAGATTATTGGGTTCAATATGTGATAGTAGAGCCAAATTTTCACAACTTAAACTGCCAATCAGTTTCCTCCTAGTCCGAACACCATGTCTTTGATCTCCAAATATATGGCTCTCAGGATGTTATTTATGTACATACCTGGAAGTTGTTTTTTGTCTTGAAGTTGTGCTTCACTCCTCAACTTCATTGTCTGATCTTGTTTCTTCTTAATATGAAGAATTCAGATATGGATTTACTTCACCATCTAAATTTATATTTTTGTTAGGGGACTCAATTTGTGAAAATATTTAATCTACTATCACATAAATACAATCCTCAAACTTCTTTGTCCACTTTATGTAGCACTTAAATCATTTTCTTCAAATGGAGTACCCGAGTAATATTCCATCATCAACTTGGGAGGCAACATTTCGAGGATTTTTATCATTGCTTTTGATAAAACACTTTCTCCCAAACACTTTGAGGTGTTTGAATGATGCAAGCATCCCCTTCCATACTCATAGGGATTTTTATTACTATTAGGTCTGAAATGATTTTTTTTATATAGATACACTATTTATTGTGTTGCTTCTCCCCAAAATATGTGAGATACATCAACTTCATCTAACATGGCACTGGTCATTTCCTGAATAGTTCCTTTATTTCTTTCCACCACTCCAATTTGTTGTGGATGTATAAACACTGAATATTGTCTTCTTATGCCATTCTCTTCACAAAATTCTTCAAATTATTTTCAAGTGTATTCTCCTCCCCTGTCTAATCTTAAGCATTTGATATTTTGATCTTTCTCACTTTCGACTTGAGCTTTGAATTTTTTTAAATGTTTAAATGCTTCTGATTTGTCTTTTAAGAGCATGATCTAGGTGGCCCTATTAAAATCATCAATGAGAAACATAAACTACCTTTCTCCTCTTAATATTGTTTCTCTAGTTGGGCCACAATTATATGTGTGAATTGGCTCTAGTGGTCTAGATGACGCAAACTCTTTTGTCTTGAAGTGATTCTATATCTACTTAACAAATTGATGTGATTTACAAATTGAGTGCTTAGGTCTTGACAGTCTCGACAAACCTCCAACAACTCCAAGTTTGTTGACTCGTATAAAGTTGCAAAATTAATATGGCCAAGTCTCCCATGCCATAATCGTGCTCCATTTGTCTTGCTTAAATAACAACTTACTTTGGATTCATCAAACACATATACATTTTTGTGAGTTCATATTTATTTTTCAACTAGATTTCCATCCTTCATATTGCGGATCTCACAGTCCCTAGATCGAAAAGTCACATCATAGAATTTATCATATATTTGGATCATAGTGATTAAGTTGTGTTTGATACCTTCCACATACAACACGTTTTGTGCCTTTGTGTTTTAATCAAGAATGACTATCCATTTACCCTTAATTCTTGTTGGAGCATTGTTTCCGAATGTGATTGATCTGGGTATTGAGGGGAGGCCACCAAGATCTAAAAAATTGAAATGGATTTTGGGGGTTGAGACCCCCAAGATATGAAAAACTAAAATTCCATAAAAATATGAGAAAAAATAATAAAGAAAAACACAAAGAAAATTTCTATTCAAATAGAGAATTTTTTAAACACTCCATTGTGGTGGACAATCTATCCTTTTACAAAATGCATCTTCTTACTTATAGTATTTTCTAGTTACAATACCATAGGTAAATTCTATAGGTAGGTAAATACCATGGGTAGATGCCAGTTACAATACGATGGGTAAATACGATGGGTGGATGAATACCATGGGTGGATAAATACCATGGGTAAATTAATACCATGGGTAGATTCCACTTACAACACCATGCGTAACTACCATGGGTGGCTGCCACTTTCCATTCGGATCAGTGACATTGTTTCCTATGTCTTTTTAATTTAGCGACAATTTTTTTTTTTTAATCGCTAGTCATATGCTTGGAACAACCACTATCCACATACCATATGTTCTCTTGATTATGAGCTAATAAAGAGAGTCCACATTGCATCCTCTTTTCAATCTTTCATTTCCACCTCCCTTTATCCTTTTGCGTCGATGAATGTCTAATATTTTGGAACTTAGATAGGTATTCAAACCTGATTTTGCAATAAATTGCTTTGTGCCCAAAATTATTACATTTCAAACATTCAAATTCATTTAAAAGAGGAGAGAATACATTTTTGGTCTCTGAGAGGTGGATTTTGAGATCTAAAATTCTAATACTTATTATATATAGTATTTCATCTCTTTCAACTTTGATCATTATACAATAAAAAGCTTTGTGTCCAAAGATATGACACTTATAAAAATGACCAAAAAATAAATTGGAATGCCTAGCTAAGGTAACTTGGATTCTTGGTTGATTGATTCATTCTCCATTGATGATCTCCTCATTTTCAATATTTCCTTTTTATTTTCATTGATTCCCTCTTGATTTTTCTTTGCATAACCCTGAGGTTGTTAAAATCATACAGACCTAAATTTTATCTTCCCCATGGAAGATTCATATGTATTTGAGTATCCTAGACTTGTTTTTATTCCTTAGGGCCTTTGGCTATTTAGATTCTAATCTAGTTTTCTTGTTCCTTCTGCAAATTTCTCATTTAGACCTGTCTTGATCTTTATTCTATCTACATCTGTTCTTAGAGAGACAACTTCTACTTGAAGAATATGAAAATTCTCTTCCTATTCATGGATCAAATGTTGAAGTACTTATTCCTTTTGTTTAGATTCTTCTAGTTTAACTTTCAAGGAAAAATACCATCTCTGCACGATTTTGAGATTTTTTCCTTTCTTATCATGAGAAACTCATGTTTTGACTGCTTGTTCTCTTCTTCTAATTTCTCACATGCTCCTTGTTTTTCTTCTAGAATAAGGACTAGACTATATTTTATTTTAATAGTCTCTTCAAGTTTTTGTTTTTGATAAACAAACTCCTCATTATTAGAGTTATACATACCTTCTTCAACATGTTGTAGTTGTTCCTTCAACTTATTATTCTTTTTCCTTTCCTTCTTTAACTCATCAAGGGCACTGATGAGTTCCCCTTCAAGGTCAACTACTCCTTCTTCTTCTTCTTTCTCTTCAAAGTAGAAAATACTTTGTTTCTTGGAGTCTGCTCAAAAGGCCATAAGTAGATACTTATATGAATCATCCTTTGAAGAATTTTTTTCTATCAAATTCTGGTGCTGAGCTATATTATTTGGGGTAGAGAACCCTTTTTCTTATAGAGCCTTTTCTTCTATTTTTTTTTTTCTGACATTTGTTCCCAGGTTTCTGATCATCTTCATTTTTAGGCCTTTGTTTGTAAGGGAAATTAGACGAAAAAATTTCAATATCTTACGCTGTCAAAGCAATTAAAGTGGAACTTCCCTTTATATTTCTTCAGCCACACTTTAGTTTCATGAATAGTTGAGCCAAATCCTGATCAGATTCGCAACTAGATCACCCTTGATGATCTTTGAGCTCCTTTCGCTTTTTGGATACTTTGAACACTGCTTCCTTCAGTTCAGAATTCTCATTTCCTACTCTCATCTTATAGGCTATGAGAGTACCAAGCCACTGGTCCATCTTGAGATCTTTTAAATTAGCCATTTCCTCAATATCTGAGACCTTGGTAGCAAATTCCATGGGAAGATATCTTAATATCTATATGTATGATCATTTATTCATTGACATCTTCACCCATCCCTCTCATCATATTGGTTACTTCATTATCCCTGAGGAAGTATTTTGATATACTTTCATCTTCACTCATTCTTAGGTTTTGAAGCCTCACTCTAAAGGTTTGGAGTTTGGCTTTCTTGACCTTTTCACCCCCTTCATAACTTTGATTAAGATTTACCCACACATCCTTAGAATATTTATAGTGCATAACATTTACAAGTTATTATTTACTAAGACAAAAGTGAATGGAATTCTTGGGTTTATCATAGTTTCCATACAATTTTTGACCATTTTCATCAGTGGTAGGAATATTAGGGACATTGTATTTTACCATCACTGAATTCCATACATCCACTTCCAGGGACATAAGTTATACTTCCATCCTTAATTTCCAAAAGGCATAGTTTGTCCCATCGAAGACTGGTATTATTCTTGATTAAACCTCTTGACTCTCTTGCCTTGACATAATTCCTTATAGATATACCTTCCAATGGTTAGATTGCTCCTAAAGGAAGTTGGCTCTAATACCAATTGCTGGAATAAGGAATTATTGAGAGGCAGGTGAATAAATAATTGTGATATTATTTAAATTTTCTTGCTAAGTTTACTTTTAGTTCTTTTCATTTATTGTATATTACTTATGAGAGCACTAATTCATAGATAAACTAAGGAAAAAGATTAAGAATTATGTTGACACCTAATCCTAGGGATTGGGTGAAATTGTAAACTAGTGTAAATATAAATAATGAGAGGTGGAAGATGAAGAGACAATGGAAGAGGAATCCCAAGAGTCTCTCCCTCCATGTATATATTTGTGTGCACCCTTAACGCAAAATCAATTCAGTTTTGGTGGAGTTACCTCCTGGCCTGACATGGTATCAGACCCAGCTCCAGTTTTGACTTCCATGCCCTTGTAGCTCCCACCATTCTACAAAAAATTCTCTGTTCTACATTTTTTTGCAGACTGTGACCTCTTTCATATTCCTGGTTTGGTCATAAATATTACTGCAAAATCCTATGCATTATTTGTTTCCAAATTCCCTCTGTGATCTCCCTCATTCAGTATATTCCCTCATTCCACATAATGTTACAGACTCCTCCATATAGTGTTTTCATATAGTCAACTAGTATGCAAATTTGGCATCTGTGCTACCACTGCAAATGATTCACTTTCCCACTGGACAATCCACCACTTCATACCAGAGTCGACTTGCATAAAAAATCAGCCCTTGGCCCCTAATTCAACTATTGTCAGGCTCCACACATACACTGCTCCCTTGGTGCCACTTATCTCTTCTCCCTCAACAGTGGTGGCCTCTTCTCCCTCCTTAGAGCTTTGGCCTGGCCTCACATACTGACCCCATACACATGCCAGTCAAATCCTTCGCTCTATGCTTCCCATACAACCTACACCTCGCCGCCTCCAACTTCATATATAACAACCCACTACTCCACAATGTCTTCATAGTAGACCCTTCCATACAGTCGACCCCTCTTTGTGTGAAACAACACAATGATTTACATATATACAACACTCCCACCATACACCATTATGCTCATACATTTCGACCTTCAATACGCTGCTCCACCATACGTTGCCCCACCATATGTTTCCCTAACTTCACAATCATAACTTCCCCGTATAAACCTTACCCCATATAAACCCTCCCCCATATATACCTCTGTATTAAAAAAAAAATAGCACAAAATTCATTTAAAAAAATAAAAAAATTAGCACCAAAATTGATTTATTTTTTATAGTATTGACAACAAAGTGTAAATTATCTTTTACATTACATCTTTAGAGTTCATTCACTCATATCTATTGTGGGAGTGGTTCTCACTGGAAAGGATAAATATATTGAGTGGTCCTAGAAAATCAAGCATACTCTAATTTTTAATGAGCCATGGAAAGGAATTTGTGAAGGAGGCGGAGAAAATGCACCTACAAAGCCTACCTCATACAAGGAAATCACCATTTGGGACAACAAGGAAAACAAGGCCTATGTATTGATTGCAACATATGTAAATGAAGAGGTGAGTCACCATTTTACACCATTCTCAAATTCTTATGAAGCATTGAAGAAGTTGTAAGAACTGTATGACTCAAACTCATAACTTGATGTTGTTCAATTGATGATTAAACTATTTAGTGTTGACTTGAAAAATGATGACCGTCTTGATTTAGCATTAGAAGTAAGATCTATCATGCATGACATTAAAAATATTGGTGTTGAAACATACATAAATCTCATAGCTTATGTCAAGGAATTATATCCCACTTACTCACATTATCTTCAGTCATTGCAAGCAAGTGGAAACCTCAAGGAGATTACCTTTGAATCCCTTGAGATGAAGTTTGTATAGAGAGAGAAAGATTTTTGGAAGAAGATAACACCTTAGTCTTCTGAAGAAATTGTGTTTCTTGCATATAGAGAGAATAATCATGCTCAAGATTCTTCTAGAGGAATAGGTGGCCGAAGAGTAAGAGGAAGAAGAAATTTGAGAGGAAACCGGGGCAAACTATTTCAAGGAGAAAAGTTGGATTTTCATTGCACACGACGCAATAGATATGTACATGATGCATCCACATGTAAGTTGACTTGGGAAATAATTGAGAAACAAATAGATGGAGTCAAAGGTATAACTCATGAAAAAGAGAAAGGTAAAGCACCAGAATCTGCTCATTATGTTGTGGCACATTGTAATATTGGAGTAACTGAAGACTTGTTTAATCCTTCACTTGCTTCTTGGGAAAATGATTGGTTGCTTGGTTCAACAGCAACATGCCACATGAATTTTAGATTTTTTTTTTTTTTTTAAGAATATTTTACTAACAAGGTTGATGGAGTAGTATACTTTGCATACCAATCAAAACTCAAGCCATTTGGACTTGACACAATCAGGCTTAAACTGCCTGGTTTTCAAGAATTTATTCTACATGAGGTTCTATACCTCCCAGAGTTGAAGAGAAACTTGTTGTATTTGGTACAAATCCTCCAGCAAGGACACTCCATTCATATGTTTGATTGCAAGTTTGAGTTCCAAAAAGCACCCGATCACTTACTTTTCATGACGGGGATAGAAGAAGAAAGACTTCTAAAGCTATAAGGTACCTCTGCTCATGCAAAACAATTTGCATATAGTTCTCGCTATGGTGAAGGTACACTCCCATAAAGTCTTTTATGGCATGAAATATTTGGACAGTTGAACCATGAAAACCTTTGATTGTTGAAGAAAAATGGTGTTATTGGTTTGCCTACAATTCCTAGGAAACTTATGAAATGTGATGCTTGTATTCTAGGAAAGCATAGCAAACAATATTTTCATGATTCACGTTCCAAATAAAATATAAAAATTGAACTGATTCATTTAGATTTATTTGGCCCCATGCCTATTCTTTCTACAAAAGGTATTAAATATATGATGACATTTATTAATGACTACACTATAATGTGTTGCGTTTCCTTATTGAAGAACAAATTTGATGCTTTTCAAACATTCAAGAACTTTCATGCATGGATTTAAAATGATGCACAAACTCATATTGGCTCTATTCACACCGATAATGGAAAATAATACAGTTCAAATGAATTTGAAAACTGTCTTCCCCGGCATGGGATCAAACATCAAACAACCGTGCCTTACAATCCCCAACAGAACATTGTAACTGAAAGAATGAATAGGATAATTTTAAATATGGTATGCTCCATGATGTTTTTCAAGAATGTAAAATTTATGTTTTGGGCTGATGAAGTTCTATGTGTTGTGTATATAAAGAATAGGTGTCCTTCTAATGCAATTAGAAACAAGACTCCTTATGAATTGTGGCATGGCCACAATCCTTCGGTAAAGCATCTCAGGGTCTTTGGTTCCACCTGTTATGCCTTGATACCTAATGAACAAAGAAACAAACTTGGTGCAAGGAGTCTTAAGTGTATCTTCTTGGGGTATTCAAGTGACCTCCAAAGCACATCGTCTCTATGATGAAGTTAATAATAAATTTGTAGTATCTAGAGATGTCATATTTATTGAATCTTCCAAGACTAAAAATGTTATTGAGCGACATCTTGATTGCTTGGATAGATTCAGGAATGCAAAGTCATTTCAAGAATTTGATAATCAGATTCCACATATTGAAAGGGGGATTCCTATACTGGAACAATCTTTGGAATATTTTTTTGAAGCAGTCTATCCCCCACATGAAGCTCCAGCCACTTATGACACTTTGATTGATGTGACTGATAGAATTGGGAGACTAAATCTTGGTTTAGGCCCAACTTATTAAACTAAGAATCTTGGGCCATCTCAAAAAGGTCCTCCAAAATGGCTAACAAAGACACTTTAAAATTTTCATGATGATGAGGTTGGAAAGATAGGAACAAGAAGTTATACCAGGAAAAATGGAGGTGATGTAGATTATTTTGATTCACTTGTTAATATGGATGTTTCTTATAACTTTGAATTAAATTTGTCTATAGCTTTTAAACCACACACCTTCAAAGGATATGCTTCTCATGATGAATGGAATGAAGCAATGCAAAAGGAATATGATGCTTTGATAAAGAATGGCACTTCGAAGCTAGTTGATCCTCCATTGGGAACCAAACCAATTGGGTGTAAGTGGGTCTACAATAACAAGTAAAAAGTTGATGGCTCACTTTACAAGCACAAAGATAGGCTTGTGGAAAATTAATTTTCACATAAACAAGGTGTCGATTATGAAGATACTTTTCTCCCCATAGAAAAATGGGCTACCATCCAGACACTCTTTGCCTTGGAAGCTCAAAACAATTGGAAATTCCATCATATGGATGTAAAAACTGATTTCTTGAATGGAGATCTAAAGGATATTTCTTTTTATATCCCAGTGAAGGATTTTTTGTGAAGGGAAAAGAAAAAAGAGTATGTAAGCTTGTAAAATCCTTATCTGGCCTTAAGAAAGAACAATGAGCCTGGTATGAGAAGTTAACTAAGTATCTTCTGAAACTTAACTTCAAACATTATGATCTTGATGATGTAACTTTTTTTGTTAAGAAAGTTGGAAAAACAATTGTATAATGTTAGCCTCTCTCATAAAGCAATAAAAAATCCAAAAATAAAATAAATAAATTAAATATTAAAAGTTAGGAATTTATGCCTAACTCTTTAGTTTGGGTTGTTCCTCTAAGATAGGAGTTAGTTTAGGTAGCTCCTATATTGGTGTGTGTTTGGTTGAGAAATTATCTCAACCAAGGTGTCCAAGATAGCATGCACTATCTTGAGACACTGTCTCCTCATCTATTTAATTGTAACACTAGGTTATTTTAATAATGAGAAAATATGTGAGGAAGCCGTGAGGCTGAAGCCTTTTCCGCCAATATTTAGTCTCTAGTTTATTATGTGTGTTTTCTATATTTTATGAGTTAATTTTTTTTCAAAATGTGGTATCAGAGCTTGAAAGATGCATGTTCTACATTTTGTTTGAATCTGCAATTTATGCATTGATGTTGCACTATAAGAAACTAACTTGAACGCAGGTGATTGTATGAGAATTAAAGCTTATGAAAGGCGCAGATGTAGTGGTAACACACAACACTAAGGTCGATTTAAAGTTGTAGGCTGGTGTATATAGCCATACCATCGGACTGTTGAAGTGTGAAAATAGTTAAGGAATGGAAATGCTGCCATTTTGACGAGTTAACAAAGATCTGGTTCAGGCTATACCACCGAGCACTAAAGCCAATGGAACGCATTATACCTGTGCCTAAATCATCATGCGAAACTGTTAGAATGTTATGTGAGTTGCCACTTTTTTGAAGTCTACGTGTGGATGTGGATGAGCCACAACTTGGGAGCTATTATCGTGTTAGAGCTACATCACATCAGAGAAATGAGCCAACGGCGAAATTGTTACATGTGCGGAGTTGCAACATACGGCATCGAAGTCACGACAGTTAAAAGGTTGTGTGAATTTCATCGATGAATCACCATTCTGCATGGAGACGTGATCAGGTTACAAGAGTGGAAAGCGCTACCGTGCTCACATTATATTATATCTGAGCTACGGTGGTGTCATATTGTCTCAATTAAACATGCGTAGAGACCTTGTTGTTTGGTGGATCGTAGCAACAACGTTGAAGTCTTGGCAACAATTGTAATAAATTACCTGATGCAAGAGCATAACGTGATGTCGTGAGATGCGTATGTGAGGGATTACAATAGTTCCAAAGCATAACGCAGCTTATATGATGCGTGTGTAAGTATGAAGGGTTTGCTTGGTTTGTCACAGTGAAATCAACATGAAATTTGTATCCAAAAATTTTCAATGTAAGTGAGGTATGGGTTTAAAATTAAATTATATGGTGGTGCATAGTTGTAATGATCCCTTGAGGATTTGATAACCATAGTATTGAGAAAATTTCTATGTTGAACTTCCAATATTAAATTGGCAATTTAATCAATTTTATGTTGAAATAAGGCTAAGCCTGGGACTTTGTAGAAGCAAACAATCGAAATTGTTTATCCAAAAAATCTTTGGAAGCAGAAGTTGTTGTAGATATACATCATTGAGTTGTATTATAGCATTGGTGGATTTGAATTGATAGCTTCTTAAACAATGCAGCATTTTCTTCCAGATCAATGATTTGTATGAAGAGCCGGAAAATATGAGTCAGAGTGGCGCATTGGAATTATGAGTCAAGGACAAAGGTATGATTGAGCAAGTTATGTGTTGAAATTTTGGGGTTTTCTTAATTGAACTTATAAATAAGTATTTTGCGGAGATTATTTATGTCAATATGCTGCAAATGCGGAGGTATAAGGTTTTATCACCACAGTAGTTTATAGAAATTTAAGTTTCGCTTAAATGAACGGAAAGGGAGAATGTGCTAATCCTAGGTGATATGAAGGAAAAAATGAATGTTTATATGAGGAGGTTTATTATGCATAGTGTGATGATTTATTATGCATAATGTGAATGCTTCTCAGTTTTGGTTAAGTCATTTTTTGACCAAAGCTTTTAGTTGGAAGTGGGAGAATTCTTTTGGTTCGTGTTGTGAGATTGTAAGACACAATTGCTTGATGTTGTAGAATCTTTATTTACCATCATGTGGTGGAATTCAGGATGAACACGATGTACGAGTTGTACATTATTCATCACAGAAAATTGAAAACATGAATAGCTTGTTATATGTACATAGGTGAAGAGATGTAAGTTGATGTACCATTTATAATGTGTGGTTGTATGGTGCATGAAAGTATAGGTGAGAGATGGAACAAGATCACACAGAGATATTGAAGGTGACCTGATATGTTTTATTTTTACTCTAGTTTGAAGATGATATTTGCAGAATTGAGGTTGCAGACAGGTGAAGATCTCAACAAACGAAGATCACAGTTTTAAAAGTAGTGATGAAAGAGACTAGTAATATTTTTTGAAGGAAAGAAAAGTGTGGAGCAGAACCCTGAAGAATTCCAACAGAGATTGGATAAAAGGACAGTTGTGTTCTTAAAAAAGTGCAGATGAGTTTTAGCCTAGAGGGAGCAAAGAGGATGCTCAAAGAGGTTCCAGAGAATAGAGAACCAGTGCTTGCTAAAGACCAAGTCTAGTGAGAGGATTTCTTCTTTGTAATTTTTTGAAGTAATACAGAGATTATTGGAGTGATAAGTTGAATTTTCAAAGTAATTTTGTGGAGAAATAAGGTGCATATTTTGTAAGTTTGGAGTGATAAGTTTTTAAAGGAAACCTTATTGTTGTAGGAGGTTGAGTCAGTTTTTGAAGACATTTTTTCCAAGAAGTTTTGGAACTTTGATTCCATGAAGATGTTGTGAAGCTGAACGATTATGTACTTCAAATTTTAACGAAGCATATATTTTTTGTGGTGATTGTGTCCTAGATCCACTTGAAATTGAATAAGGGGATCTTAGGTACATGATGAATGTGTTGATGATGGTGCATGCTTCATGTTGTTTCTTTTGATTTGTGTCTATTTTTGACACATAAATGATTTCATTTAACACATACATAAAGTTCAATACAAAAAAGCACAACATTCATAACAAGCAGCTACAAGGAACGATAATTAAGCTCAACACATGCATTTGCGTCACTACAACAAATAATCAAAGTTTTCAACAATGACATTCTACTTCAACAAAGCAAACTAACTCAATACAATCAAGTTAATCAACCTGCAAACTCCAGCATTTCAAAGCGAATTCTACATCAATATAATCAAGTTAATGATCCTGAAACCTCCAACATTTCAGAGCACAATCTACATCAACATTATTGAACTTGTAATCAAACTCAAATTGCATTGAATTGTAAGGGTGCATTTTCGTTGAAACTCGACACCCCGCCTTTGAATTAATTCTAATTAAGTCAAATTGAATTCATTGTAGTGAGTCATTAAAATAATTAAGCATTTTTGGGTGCATTTTTGATAGTGTTCGACACCCTTTCTTTAAGAAGAATCAAGTAAATGCACGAGTTTTAACTCTAAAGAAAACAAACAACAAGTTCACATCTCCTACAACCGAGCATGAATATTAATTCAAGAAATTTCCATCAAGTCAGTACAAATTTCAAACCATCAAGCGAGCCAACATGAATTTCATTGCAGCAACCACCAAAGAAACCAAGAAATTTCAAATCTAACACCAATCAAGCAAGTTGAAATGTACATCAAGAAAGCATGAGTATTCATTGAAGTGAGCATGAAGTAATCAAGCAAGTAAAGTAAGCATTCAAAGCAAAGTAATCGTCATGAAGCAAGCGTGAATTCAAGAGTTCAAGAAAGAAAGTTCTACAACTCTAGCAAGTGTTCCAAGCAAGCGTAATAAGCAAAAAATCAAGCGAGCATGCCATTAAAGCCTCTGGCGGAAATAAGCGAGCTTCTGTCATTCAAGTAAAAACTAAGTGAAATGCTTCAAAGAACTACATCTACGACAAGAGAGCCCGATCAAGAGGAGAGAGTTCGATGGCACAACACATCCATTGTTACAAATTCTTCACAATTTATCCTCTCAAGTGATGAAGACATGGTTCACACCGCAGCGAAACTCTTGCCGCTCTTTCACCCGCATCTAAAACGTACAAATGAAACCATTGAGTTTCTTCAACTCGAGTCGCAACTACAACAAAATGAGTTGCAAGAGAAGAGTGGTACTTCGTAGTCTTTGAACCATACATCTAAAGATGATTCTAAGTCATTCATCCAAATAGCCTGTGTGTCGAAGTTAGCCCTACCAAATTTCTTCCAAGCCAATCATCAAGACATGGGAAGAAATTCAAAGTAACAAGAATCGACGAGGCTTAGGATATGTCAATGATGACACCAACTTGCATATCCTATATTATTTGAAGTCAATTAAGTTCGTCAGTGCAAAATTTCTTGAACAAATCACCTCAGCAAGTTCTGAGAAAGTTGCAGACAAATACAAATGCACGCAACCCGAAGTTGCAATCAAACTGACATGTTCTCATTGTCACAAACCAACATATGGAAGATCAGTGTTTTGATCTCCACCCTTGTCACCATTGTAGCAAGCCCAATCATTCCTCGCAGAAATTTCGCAACCACCAAAGTCGCAAGACTGAGAGTACATTATGAATGATTTTATCCTTGGGTATGGTCATCCATAGTCAAAATGTCTCGCTCTACAACCGAATACAATCACACATAGTGTACCCAACAAGAAAAGAAGATGGTAATCTCATGCGCTTGAATGGGGGAGTACACTAGTGCAACACTCCTACACCCGAAGGGGAATTCAAGAATACTTTCCAGAGAAGTGTCTCTCCTTTCAGCTGACAAAGGGGGGAAAATGTCAATGAAATTGACGGTGGTTGTCAGACTGAAAGTCTCAACAAACCCAGCAAAAGCAGCCAATGGGTAGCTTCCGTAACCAATGGGCATATTTAACAGCCAATGGGCATCAAAAAATTCGCCAGTGGGCAGTCAAAAACAAAGAAGCAGTGAGTAGTTTTCAATACAACAAAAGAAACAGAGAGTTGTTTTTGACATCATCAGCCAGTGGGTGTTGAAAATTTTTTGTCAGTGGACAAAGGATGCTGATTTCATGGAAGGACGGATGGATCCTTTTGCAACTTGGCATGTGATGGAGTTTTCAAGTGAAATTCAGAGATGAACCAGACATGCAGCTGACTCATGGTCTCTTCAAGTTGCAGTTTTTCAGCATCCAGCTTGGGCGGTTTTTCAGGCAATGTTTTTAAGGTTCAACATGAGAACTTGGAAGATGGTTCCTCGTTCTTATTTTTTATTTATCATTTAAGTGGGGAATGTTAGCCTCTCTCATAAAAAAACAATAAATCCAAAAATAAAATAAATAAATTAAATATTAAAAGTTAGGAATTTATGCCTAACTCTTTAGTTTGGGTTGCTCCTCTAAGATAGGAGTTAGTTTAGGTAGCTCCTATATTGGTTTGTGCTTGGTTGAGAAATTATCTCAACCAAGGTGTCCAGGATAGTACGCACTATATTGAGACACTGTCTTCTCATCTATTTAATTGTAACGCTAAATTATTTTAATAATGAGAAAATATGTGAGGAAGCCATGAGGTCAGTTTCTTTCCGTCAAATATTTAGTCTCTCTCCCTCGGTTTATTATGTGTGTTTTCTGTATTTTATGAGTTGATTTGATTTTCAACATATATTTTGTGGTGTATGTAGATGATATTTTGATGATAGGGAACAATGAGAGCTATATTTCCTCCATAAAGAAGGAATTGAGGAATGGTTTTCAAATGACTGATTTGGTCTATGTTCATTTCTATCTTGGTATTGAAGTAACTCAACATCCTAACTTTATATTCCTCTCTTAGAAGAAGTACACTGGAGATCTTTTGAACATTTTGGGCTTGGATGAGTGTAATCCTTTTACTAATCCAATGGAACAGAACTTGAATCTCACATCCATTAAAGGAAAATAATTTGAGGATGCAACAAAGTATAGACCTCTTGTAGGAAGTCTCAACTAACTGAGTAGTACCATACCAAACATTTCATTTATTGTTGGAATCATCTCTAACCATGAAAGTGTAAAAAGCCTTGTCTTTCGTGACATTGGCTTGTCACAAAATGAGTTCTAAAGTACTTGAAGGATTCAAGACTCTAGACATAAGTATACACAAGTGTAAGTGACTTCATCTTGATTAGATACTCTCGATTCAATTTGTTGAGGAAAATAAATGGGGGTATCTACTTTAGGTTATAATATTATTCTTGATCCGGAGTTTTCTCCTAGAGATCACACAAACAATAAATTCCACCAAATTCCATAACTCTGAAAGTGTAACATGTGGTATAACTGAAGCAAAAAAGGAAATTGTGTCCAGCCAAGGAAAATTTTGGAAGATTTGTAGGTGAAACAAGTGCATCCAACTCCACTCATGATCGACAACACTTCTGCAATGAAGTTTGCCAATAACCCAAAGTTACATGATAGAATGAAGCACATCAATACAAAATACCATTTTATTCGACATCATGTTGAGGCCAAGACAATCCATATAAGCCAGTGTTCCACAAAGGAGCATATTGCAAACATCTTCACCAAAGAGCTTGGAAGAGAAAAGTTCGAAAGATTCAGAACAATGCTTGGACTCACCAACATCCCTTCATATTAAGGGGGGAATGTTGACACCTAATCCTAGGGGTTGGATGAAATTTTAAAATAGTGTGAATAGAAAATAAGAAGAGGCAAAAGATTAAGAGACACTAGGAGATGAATCCCAAGAGTCTCTCCCTCCATGTATATATTTGCGTGCACCCTTAATGAAAATTAAATTAATTTTTGGTGGATTTACCTCCCGATATAATACACTCATATGTTCAAACAATCTTCTGCATGAAAGAAACACACACAACACATTGACACTAGTACTTTTCACATGGTAACCTAAAGGGGGAAAAACCACCAATTTATTAAGTTGTTTGAGATGTAAGATAAGCACCGAATTAATTACATCGCCTTGTTTGTGAGCAACCACTCAAAGAGTTCGACCTCTCGTTTAGATAGCAAGAACCAAATTTTCAATAGGCACCAACTCCTTTGAATGTGCATGCTATCAGCCGTTGTTGTCATTATTCTCCTTTTCATACAATTTTCAACCGAGAACAAAGGAATATACAAATACAAAATACCAATCAAATATGTCACAGAATCAAATTCTCGCTATCACTGGTCATCCACAAACACCTCTCGGTCTTACACAACAAAACTTATATCCTATACCATAAACTATGCTCAACTCTCTGCCTCTTCGTTGCATGCTCTATGTTGCATATGGCTCATCTCTGCTCTAGTGCTCATTTCACGACACACCCACAACTCACACTTCTCAAAAAATTCAATAATAATCACTTTCTCTCAATTTATCGATAGAAAACATTTCTTTTGATCCTATTGTTGGTTTGAGGGTTCTTTGACCTTGTGTTCCGCAGGTTAATGTCTTCCATCAACCCCCGTACGACTGCCCTCTCAAAGAATGAACTACTTCTCGCAAGAAAAGGTCTCACCCGAAATAGTATGGGAGGGTGCCGGAACCATGTTTCGCACCAGAGACAAGAGGGTAATTTAAGGCAAATCCGTGTCGTAGCTTATTAGGTTCGCACATAATGAGTCTATTCACAACTCTTTTAACAGTATAGCCATCACATAAGCGTAACAAAGCTATTATCATTAATATATCTAATCAACACATTCGCATCCACGTGTGCATCAGAAAATACCATCACCAAAAATTATAATCGCAACCAACTATAGATCACAGATACATTCATAGCTTAGATAAATATCACAGATGCACTTTAGCAAAGAACAAAAACCAACTAAACATAGCACAAAGGTACTTCAAATATATTCCACATTCATTAGCATCAAAGATCCACTTACAACCCAAAAACAGCCCGCGCACATAGCCTAGCGAGGTCCGCACATAGTAGGACTAAGGATCTTCATGCACACAATCCACGGGAGTCCTTAACCAAAACAACACAGAAAGATCTTAAAAATTCACACCTAGAATCAATCTTATGACTTACTTTTCTACTAGACCCAACTATCTATCTATTTATAACATCGTATACTTTGTTATCAAATGTTCCGCAAACCGTGGTTTGCGAACTCTAGAGCTACCCTTTAACCCATTACAAACATTAGGGGCTTTCAACCACCCCAAAAGACCTATGCAATACTGACTATTATAAAATTATATTAAAAACGTAGTTTTAGGGAACCCCATTCCAACAAGCCCCCAACACAATCTTGTGACTCGTCCTAAGTCACTCAGCTCTGTGTGGTCTTTTTCTATCTTTGTCCTAAGTCGCTTTCGATCACATCAACTGAAGGGGAAGCACTCCTTTGCTCTGGCAGTTACAGTGTTCGAGAAATATCCACCAACTGCTACAAATTTGGACCTTTTGTAGTAGTAGTGACGCTTTCAAAAGTCTGTTTTAATTGCTTAACTGTGATGTCTACCGAGAGAGCTTGAGAAATTCATCGGCCCAAGGCTTAAGGTGGTTGCTGAGAACCTTCTTTTTGTGGCATAACTCTTAAATTTCATCTCTAAGCGTGTGGCTGGTATGCATTCATGCTAGGTGCTAAGCCGGGAACTGTAAAGGGACATAGTAGCTTCAGCTCGTTCAAACTCTTCCTTCTAAGTACACAAATTTTGGAGTAAAATCACGGAGCAGAGGGTTGTGCCGCACCTTTGGCCATGGCTGCATAGTGGTCTCCAACAAATTATGCCCTAAAAAATATGAGCAATAATAGCATTTGTGGCCTCTCGTGACTAGTGCGGGTCATTGGGCTCTTACCTCAGGTGGAGTTTCTAACTGCAATTTGGCTTGTAAGGAAGCAATTTGCTGTTCCATCTCTCTCTCAATAGTCTGAGTTTCGATCCTCGAAGCCTTTAGCTCTCCAACAAGCCCCTCAATATTGGCTTGGGGGGTAGTAGAAGCTGGGATATCCTCAGTTACATCTATGCATAGCCTACTGATTAGGGGTTCCAACTTGGTTCATCGCATGGTGGCAAGAGTGCATGAAGCCAGGCTCAGGACACCTCGGGCCGATTTTCTCGACAATTGTCTCCGCTCAATTGTACCGAGATGCCGGCACCCGACAAGCCTCTATGTTGAATCTCTCGAATGTGGATGTGTGAAGGACCCGCAAGAAATATGGGTGGTGTGGCCAAATCCAATTGCAATTTCTATGCAGGCCTGGACTTCACAATCCCATGCGATGGGCTCAAGACGAATGTTGCGCCCGGCGCAGGGTAGAGGCGATTTCCGTTGTGATGATCAATTCATTGTCAAGCTTCGGGGGGGTAGCCCCGGGGTCCGAATCATGCTTGTCTTTGGGCGCTGAGCTGGGATGAAGCCAACTGGTAGCGACGGTGACACCTTCTACTGCTTCTTCAAGGCAGCGTTTTCTTCAGAGAGGTTTATTATGATGCATCCTGGTCTGCCCAGGTCTTCCTCTATTAGAAATACTTTCCAAATTTCCTCCTCATAGCTCTGTATTACCATTTTTCTGGCCTTTTTGGGTCAGCTCATTTCTTACCACGTAGGAGTCAAAGATGTCCCATCTGTGACCTCCTGATGCCCAGATCCTATTGTGAATCCTTCTATGATTTTGGCTCGCACCCTTATCGACATTCTTGCCCCGTCCTTCGCCTCCTTTGGTGGTACGCGGTAGTCTTCTTGGTACTCGTACCTCGAGTGTCATGTACCCAATTAAGCCTAGTTTCTAGTGTGGAGGCCAAGTTGCAATAAGATGGTCAATATACTCATCCGTAACCATATGTGGTAGTGATACCCATCAGGATCCTTGTAGCCCTAGATCTGCACATTGTGCATTGCGACTTGAAAAGCTGTGATGCTCTTGTACTTGTCATAGTTTTCTAGTGAAAAGCACGGTCGGGAGTGGATTGTTGCTGCGAGCCTGCTCTGAAATAAGACCCAGAAGACTTTATTATCTTTGATGCACTTCTCATCCTTTGAGTCCCACAGATTTGCATACCATGCCCCTTCGCACATATCCGACTTGAGATCAGGGAGGACCGAGTCTTTTGGAACTTCCCATGCGACCAACGCGATGAGGAGCAACAACCAGGAGTAGCATAATGACCTTCCATGATCCTGGGCTTCGTGCATGTTCTATAGAAATTAATTAGATAGGAACTGGGATGATTTGAAGCAGAACCCTTTCTCACAGTGGGCAGCCAATTGAATTACATATGTAGGGACCGTGGCAACCTGGCATTTGTGCATCCTTTTGCATGCTAACAACAAGGTTCCCATGTGCGCACCGCGGTCGCTAATAGTGCTAATCATGAACCCCCTAGTGTTTCATTCAACATGGTAATCATCGCACACCTTATCAGAAATCTGTTGCTCATATTTTTGTCCAACACGCTCCATGGGATTCAACCACTTCATGGGAAGACCAGTAATATGGTGAATTAGCACTGCATCTATGCGAATGCGGTCCTGGATCCACAAGCACCGGCCATGAACCGCAGCCAGTGCCTGGTGCAAAATTCGACTTCCAAGGATAATGTAGTGGAAAATGAGGTGATCCGGGGCAGCTGATTTATTAACCCTAAACCAACCAACCCACTTTCCCCATGGCATGTGGACTACCTTCGCACGTCATCCTCCAATACCCGTTCGAGATATACTTCGGTGCCAATTTAGGGAAGGCCTCTATGTTGGATAGGTCATGATCGTTGAATTTGACTGTGGAGCTTGCTAAAGGATTCACCAAATGATGGGGACCTTGCTCGAATCGAGGAATCTATAGATAGATGCGCATCCCATCGAGATTCTTAGGCTTGCGCACGAGGGCCCTCGCGAGGCCAAACATATGGTGGGATCTAATTTATTTTCTCAGCGATCAGGGCTTCCTGCTAAGAAGACAGAGGTCTTTTTGAGGGGTTAGGCAAACTTTTCCCTGGGCACCGTTCTCGTGGGGATTTCACGTTTTGCGGGGAGGCATGGCTTCAACCCGACCCATTTCGCGCTCCTCCCCGCCATTGCTCCTAGAATTTTCCCTTCCCCTTATTCTTCTCTCCCTTCTTTCCCTTTCTGTGGAGACAACCTCCTCAACCTCGGGTGACCTCTTCAACCTCATCGCTGGAGACCATGGTCCGTGAAGATTCGGTCGGGATTAGCTGCCATCATTCTCACCCGAAAGATAAATTCAAGATCGCTTACCATCGAAGGAGTAGCTCGCCTTCTTAGACATTAACAAAGCACAATAGTCATAGGGTTTCACAAAGCACAAAATGTTCAAGAGCATGACTGCCGTGGAAACCCTTTCTTGATCTACGTTCGCTTTTATAGCCTTTGGAGACTACCTAATGGTTGTGAGAAGTGATGAAAACTTACGATCAAGTAAACGATAAAAAAATCTTTAGAAATTGCCTTCATTAATTTCTAGATCACCGCTCCTTTCAACGATAAAATTTCTTTTTACCCAATTTTACTGTTCTAATGGCTATTTTTCATAGTTGTATATTAACCCTACGCTGCCAACGCACCTCCTCCGCTTCCAACACACCCCCCCGTTCCCGAAAGACACCCCTCCAAGCTATAACTAGCCCCCTCGCGCTCCCAACGCACCTCCCCGGGGCTTCCAGACTCCGCGAATGATCCCTACGCATACTACGCTCCCCGCTTACGTTTGTCCCCGTTTACGCACACTCCACCCCACATAGCTACCTCGACCATATAGTCATTTGATCTAGTATGGTTTGAGTCACTGCGATTGACATATCCTAGTACCATATCACCAGCAAGAAAATAACCGCATGTTCCTCCATCAAGAATTTCTTTTACCATATAGGGACCTTGCCGTGTTGAGGGAGCTTCCCGGGTGCTTTAAAACTGTCTATCATATAGCAGGACTAATTCTCCTTCCACAAAGATCTTGTGCCGAATATGTCGATCGTGCCATTCTTTTTCCCGAGCCTTCTGAACTTGCTCATGGAAGTTAGCAACGAAACGATCTTCCTCCAAGGCCATGAGCTGCGCTAACCACTCCTCCATGATATCAGGCTCTGCCATGTTCATAAAGGATTCAATGCACAATCTAGGAACAATATACTCCAAGGGCATAATGGCCTCCTTTCCATCAAGCATCCAAAATGGTGTTTTCCTACCAAGCTTGGCTGTGGTTAGATAGGCCCAAAGGACTAATGAGATGTGCATGTCCTACCACTGCGTATCAAAATTACAGACCTTGGTCAGTGCATATTCCAAGAATCTATTAAAAGCTTCTACAACTCCATTTGTCTGTGGATGATACGGTGTGATTTGTGTGTGATGGATATGAAATTATTCAGTCAAGGCTTGTATTGTTTCATTAACAAAATGCGTACCTCTATCTCTCATCAAGATATTTGGGCAGCCAAACTCCGGTTAGAATATGTTCAAATGAAGTGTGCAATGGTATCTACAGTGCAAACCTTCATAGCTTATGCTTTGGCCCATTTGATTACATCATCAGTCACAATGATGATGTAACATGCACCTGTCTTCTTTCCTAGTGGGTTGATGAGCCCAATGAAGTCTATGGCCCATTTTTCAAACACTTGCGGGGCCATCTATGGTTGTAGGGGCATTTTTTCTCTGCGCGATGGCTTTCTTGTCCTTTGGCATGTGTCACAGGCTTTGCAATAGTCGTGAGAGTCACTATGCAGTGTGGGACACCATAGCCTAGCTCTCAAAATCTTCTGCGCTATTGGTTTCCCTACGTAGTCGCCTCATGCTAAGCCTCCGTGGGATTTTGCTAAGATGGCATGCCTTTCATGTTACAAAAAGTATCTTCGCAGCACCTCATCAGCCCCCAACTTATACATATGGCTCACTATGATGGTAAAATCCATTATGCAGGTTAAAAACTCTTTCTTCTATTGGACCGAATACTCTGCAGGCGCCATCCCCATAGCTAAGAAGTGAATGATGTCGGTGAAGTGTAGATGAAGTGCCTTAATAGAAAACAATTGCACATCGGGCAGTCCTTCTTCCAGGTTGGTCGGCTCTTCGCCACTTTCAATTTGGGATAAATGGTCTGGTTGAGCATTTAGTTTCCCCCGGGCATCACGATGATCTCAAAGTCATATTCTTGAAATATGTTAGCCATCGAAAAATATTCCCCCCCCAACACAGCTTATTCACTAGGTACTTCAAAGTTGAGTGATCTCTAGAACATCTTTAAGTGCTCCTCCAATGTATAATGTCGAGATTTCAAGAGGGGCGAATACCATGGCCAATCCCTCACGCTCGGTGAAGAAAGTGTTGCGCCTCCCCACCAGAGAGTTTTCTACTAGCAAATGAAACTCGGATGATCGATATCTCCTTCCCTCAAAGTTGTGTAAGGACAACTCCCATGGCTATCCTCGACGCATCTACATGAACATGGAAAACCTTCTACCCGCTCAAGGAATATGAGGATAGGCGCAAAGAGCATCTTCTCCTTGAGTAGTTCAAAGCTCTTCTGACTGTTAGGTCCTATATCACTAGTATAGTCCCTTATTATTGTTAGTGTAAACCCCTTATTTTTATTATCGTACCCTTGTAACCCCCATTTTTTTATTATTGTGCCCTTAAATTATTATTGTTAGGTCGGCTAGGATTACATTGTGGCCCACTAGGATTACATTATGGCCCCATGTACTCCTATATATAGAAAGGAGGTTTTGTAAATTGTATCATCCAAGAATTTTTCATTTATGTAATGTATTGGAGGTTTCCCTCGAAGTGGCTTATTTCTAAGGTTGATATCTCATTTCTTCTATTTTTGGAGTCAAGCTACACAACATTTGCATCGTAGCTTTGGATTCTAGGGAAGTTCTGTCATTTCCAAATGTGTCATCGTGGAATGTTTGCTATAACTATTTTTCTACAAAGTTTCAGAAGCTAAAAATTTTAGGGTGCGAAGCCAAAATCCTAAGGCAGCTTGTCTAAAAATTTCAGAGCTTGGTTCGTAATATTTTCGAAGATATCATCTTTGAAAGTTAGGTCTTTTTTCAAGCTCCTAAATAGGTCATCGTGGAATTTTCGCTATAAATTTTTTTCTACGAAGGTTAAGAATATGAAATGTGTATGGTGCGAAGCTGAAATCCTCATGGAAATTCATTAAAAATTTCGCAGCTTGGTTCACAATATTTTTGGAGATATGATATGTGGAAGGTGGTGCTTTTTCTGTGCTCCTAAATTTCATCTCAAAGAGGTGATCGTGGGAAAAGTTCACTAACTCTCTCCTCGGGAAGTGGATTTGAGTGTAGTAAAAATTGTCACAATTACACGGACTTTAGTTTCTTGGATATCAATTTTAGAGACAAAGGATGAAACAGTGACACGTGGCAAGTCATACAAGTTTGCTCTATTGAACCAAATTATGAATTAGGTCATTGTGGGATATTGGACACAACTTTGTCTTGGAGAATCAGAATTAGATCATACCTATGGCATTTGAAAGAAGCTTCAGAGGGCTACTACAGGTCTGAATTTTAGATATTGAATATTTTCAATTATAGAGATAATTAAATTTCAATATCGAGCCCCTCAAAGCAAGTTAAAGGTGTGTATTTTTTTTTTCTAATTGCATAAGTCTTGTTCGAAGAATCAAGCTTAATTGATTCCAAGGGAATATTGTAGAATAGGTATCAATATTGGATTCTAAAATGGCACCTAAAAATAGTTCAACACCCATTAAGCCTTCAAGGCTCCACCATGACTCATGAAGATGAAGAATTGCAACATGATCTATCAAAATTACAAGAGCAAGTGCAACAAATTTCACTCTTGCAAAGAGCAACAAAAAATGAAATGGAAGTTTTGAAGAAAGGCATGGAAGTGAAGATGGATGGTTTGAAGAAAGGCATGGAAGCTAAGATGGATGGCGTGGAAGTGAATATGGACGGCTTGAAGAAAGGCGGAAGCTAAGATGGATGGCGGGAAGCTAAGATGGATGGCATGGAGGCCGGCATGGAATTCAAGATGGATGACATGGAAGCTAAGATCGATGAGAAAAAGGGAAAACATGAAGAATTTTCTAAAAGCAGAAATTGAAGGTTTGACAAAGTTGATACATGAAAGGTTTCCTAATGGTGAAAAGATAGTAGAAGAACCTCATGATGAGAAAAATAAATGTTAATTGTGATTTCATAAACTCCAATGTTGGCGGGAAGAACCACCATATTCCAAAGATGGATATGAGGAAGTTTTATGGAAAGGATCCTCGTAACATGGATACTACGGGGGGTGATGGAGCAATATTTTGATTCCATAATGTGAAAAACACACAAAAAGGTACGCGTTGCAACTTACATTTAGAACAAAATACATTTGTATGGTATCCATGGCTTTGCTCCCGTAAAAAAATTGTCACTTGGAAAATTTTTAGAGAGGAAATGATAGCACATTATGAGGATACAAAGAGAAACACCTTCTTTATCCAATTGACAAATCTCAAACAAAAGGGTTTAGTGGGTACATTGCTACTGAGGACTCTGTGCACTGAATATAAGGGTAACTAATATTCCGTAGGAACACAAAGATTGATCTCTTCATAGGAACTTTAAAGGATAACATCCAACATGAAGTTTAGGCCTGAACCTCGATTCATTGGAGAAGGCATTCGTGTTGGCAAGAAAAGTTGAATGTATAATTATGGCGACAAGGAAGCCTACCACTCAATTCTATAAAGAAGGAAGTATTGGGTTACTGCCTAGATTTCCACAACCTACAAGGTTGACACCACAACAATCGGAAGAAAAAAGAGAAAAAGGGCTTTGCTACAAGCAGATAGAAAATACAAGAAGGTCATAAGTGTGGCCGAGAAGAAATTATTTTACATAGATTATGAAGAGGAAGAATAAAATGAACAAGAAGAGGATATACAATTGTGAACCAACCCTGTGAAGAGGAAGAAATGAATCCAACCATATCATGTAATGCACCGGTAGGAATTATCACTCCTCAAACTCTCAAGATAGTAGGAAAAAAATCAAGAAGAAAAAGGTAATAGTGTTGATTGATTCAGTAGCACCCACAATTTTATTCATTGTAAGGTATAGCCAAGGAATTAAATTGTTTTCATACCCAAATAGCAGTTATAATGTCAAGTGATGGTCAAATGAGGAACTATAAATTGCTCAAAAATGCCATAATATCAAGCTAACCATGGGGGAATATGTATTGACTAGTCCAATGCTTTCCATTCCTATGGAGGTGTTGATGTTGTACTAGAGTACAATGGTTACAATCTGGGACCGTAGCTTTTAATTTTCAAGAACTTTTATTGGAATTTTTTCTCATAGAAGGAAAGGAAGTTGAATTACTAGTATTGAAGGGAATCCAGGAAGGATAATAAGCTCTAATGTCATGACAAAGCTTCTAAAGAAAAAGAAAACGAGGCGTAATTGCACAATTATGCCTACTAGAAGTTCGACATCAAAATAATCTATTTCTCGTAGATCTCCAACAAGTCTTGGACAATCATTCCAAGGTGTTTGAAACTCCCAAAGGATTCCCACCCCATTCAGTGGATCATGATCATGCTATTCATTTGATTCTCAGGAAGTGTTCCTCCAAACATCGTGCCTTATAGATATCCTTTACTTCCAAACGAGCGAAATCGAGCGCATGATCATGGAAAATGTGTCCGATTGGCTGTGGAGCTCAATAAGCTCACCATTAAAGACAAATTCCCTATTCCCGTGATTGATGAATTATTGGATGAATTAATGGAGCAATTTATTTTACCAAGTTGGATCTTCGTTCAAGATATATCATCAAATTAGAATGAAGACCGAAGATATTCCAAAAACAACATTTCGAACTCATGAGGGTCATTATGAATTTTTGGTCTTGCCTTTTGGCCTTACCAATGCACCTTCTACATTTCAAGGGTTGATGAATTCCATTTTCAAACCCTTCCTTAGAAAATTTTTGCTAGTATTTTTTGATGATATACTATGTACAACAGTCTTGGAAGGATGATGTTGAACATGTTGACAGGTTCTCAACTATTGCGGTGCGAAACAATTATATGTAAAAATTCAAATGTTTTTGGAGTACAAGAGGTGGAATATCCGTCATATCGTATCTCACGCAGGGTGTTAAAGTAGACCCTAACAAAATTAGAGCCATTAAGGAATGGAAAGTCCCCACAACCATAAAGAAGCCATGTAGATTTCTCAAAGTTAACAAGGTATTATCGCAAGTTTGTTAAGAATTATGGGAGAATAGCAAGACCTCTCTAACAACATTATTGAAGAAAGATGCATTTTCATGGAGTCCTCAAGCAACTAAGGCCTGGAATGCCTTAAAAGAGGCAATGTGCCTAGCACCGGTCTTAGCTACGCCAGTATCATAAAAACCTTTATCATGGAATGTGATGCCTCATGAAATGAATTGGTGCAGCTTTTAATGTGAAGGAAGATCCATTGCTTTTGGAAAGTCGTCCAATCAAAGGAAAGTATTTACGTTAAAACCTATTTATGAGAAGGAAAATGTTAGCAATACCGCATGCACTAAAGAAAATGGCAAACTTACCTAATGGGAAGACACTTCAAGGTAAAACTGATCATGATAGTCTTAAACAATTTTTGGAACAAATACTATCATCGAAGAGCAAAGAAAATGGGTCACAAAGATGTTGGGTTATGACTTTGAAATAATCTACAAAAATGAAAGTTTAACAAGTTGCTGCGTATGCACTCTCAAGAAAGAATGAAGAGGTGAAGCATTGTTTGTGCCATTTCTATTATCCAAATCCGATTGGATAATTGAAGCAAGAGATGAATGGAAGAAGGAAAAATATGTATGGACACTCATTCAAAAAGGCAAGCAAGATCCTAGTACATATGATACATTTAGTTGGAAAAATGACTCCTTATGGTACAATGATCGCTTATATCTGTAAGAATTCCCAACTAAAACAAAAAGATTCTCTAGAATTGCACACTTCTCCTTTAGGAGGACACCAGATTTTTAAAAAACTTACCATAGGGTGAAGAAAGATTTTTTTGGGATGGCCTTAAATCTGATATTCAAAATTTTGTGGCGAAATGTGTGGTTTGCCGATTAATAAAGTGGAAACAATTAAGACCCCAGATCTCTACAACTTTTTATCCATTCCAAGTCAACGTTGGGAGGAGATTTCAATGGATTTTATCACAAGTTTACCTAAGTCCTAAGGAAAGAGTGTCATCATGGTGGTAGTTGATAGACTTACCAAGTATGCACACCTTTGTGCATTATCTCATCCATTTAAAGCAAGTACAAACTTGCTACTACATTTATGGACAGAATTCAAAAGCTACATGGAATCCCAAGGGTTATTGTGAGTGACAGAGATCCCATTTTTACCGGAAATTTTTGGACGGAGTTATTTTATTGTCTGGGTACTCAATTAGCTCATAGCTCATCTTATCATCCTCAACTGGATGGTCAAACCGAGATAGTAAATAAATGTTTGGAAGGATATCTTCGTTGTTTTTTATCCGATAAACAAACACAATGGGTCATGGTTACTCTTTGCCGAATGGTGGTATAACACTTCCTTCCATACCGCAAAGAAAATGACCCCATTTATGGCACTTTATGGATATCATCCACCATCCATCACATCATCTTTAAGAGAAAATTCGAAGGTTCAAGTAGTTGAAGATCACATCGAGCATCGCAAGAAGTTCTCCAACTCTTAAAGGATAACCCGAATTTATGACAAAATCGAATGAAACAACAAAGTGCATCAACATCGGCAGCCGAGAGAAGTTTTGATGTAGGAGATTGGGTATTTTTAATAATACAACCATACAAACAAATGTCCCTCAAGCAAGCTAAGAAGGATAATAAATTATCACCAAATTACTATGGTCTCATAAGGTGTTGCAAAAATATTGGTACTATGGCATACAAATTGGAGCTTCCTACTTCTTCTCAAGGAAAAGTAATCCAGCTTTCCATGTTTCATGCTTAAAGAAGGTTATGTGTGAAAATCTTCCAGCTCACCAATACTCTTAACTTTGATGAGGAAGGAAAATCATATCGGGAACTCGAAGTGGTCATGGAAACAAGAACCTGTCAGCCTACTTTAATCGATCAATTTCGTAGCATTCTATCAAGTGGAAGAACTTACCCACCGAAGATTCTACATGGGAGGATGATAATTTTATACGTAAGCACCCGGAGCTACTCAAGCGTTGAGGACAACACTTTTGAAGGAGAGGGGCATATTAGGTCCCTATATCACTAGTATAGTCCCTTATTATTGTTAGTGTAAACCCCTTATTGTTATTATTGTACCCTTGTAACTCCCATTTTATTATTATTGTGCCCTTAAATTATTATTGCTAGGCCTGGCTTAGGATTAGCATTAGAATGCACTAGATTACATTATAGCCCCATGTACTCCTATATATAGAAAGGAGGTTTTGTAAATTGTATCATCCAAGAATTGTTCATTTATGTAATGTATTGGAGGTTGCCCCCTCGAAGTGGCTTATTTCTAAGGCGTTGATATCTCATTTCTTCTATTTTTGGAGTCAAGTTACACAAAACTCGACACTCCCTCATCCTTAAAAGAAACATCCTTCTTTAGCAAATTTTCTATGGATGTTGTGACTGCTGCACTTTGAATAAACTTCCGTAGTAGCTCCTCAGAGGTCCGGGGATAGAGCATGCTTGTTTCTTAGTTGTAGGAACTACCACATTGATGATAAATGCTACCTTGGTGGGGTTAGCCATCAATCCTTTTCGGAAATACGTACCATGTGGCCTAGCAAGATTCCAAAGGGTACAAAATATGCACTTAATATTCAGGGAAATTCAGTTCTTTCGATAGGCATCGAACATCATGCACAATTTTGAGACGTGCTTCTTTATCAACCCTCGGATACTACTCTAGTCATCCAAATATACCTCCAAAAAATTGTGGATGAAACTTTAACATCGCGACCACCACCCTCGAAAAAGATGCATAGGGGCATTCTTGAGCCAAAATGGCATGAAAGGTACCGGAAAGATCCCCATTCATGGCGAACGTAGTTTTGTTGCAATCTTCGTGTGTGATCATGATATGATGGTAGCCCAAGAACCCATCCGTAAACGAGTATGCTTCCTTCTCACCGACACTATCAAGGATTTCATCTAAGAATGGCATAGGAAAGGGATCATGTATGCATGCATCATTCAATTTGCGCAGTAAACATGGATCCGTATCTCTCCTTTAGTATTTTTCTCCGAACCACCATAGGACTTACCCAATCCGACCGTTCGATGAGTTCGTGTATATTTCAGCCTATCATTTTGTCATGTTCTTCTGAATTTATTTTTATACTTGGGGTTGAATCGATAAGGGTGCTGCTTCATAAGGTGCACATCTAGTTTTAAAGTGATGCACATGACCCCTAGGTCCCCTGTAATCCCTTTGAGTTCTGATAATTTTGTAGGAAATAGGTCCCGGTACTCTATGAGGAGTTCCATGACTCTTCCAATAGTATCATCATCCCAGTAATCCCAAATTTTAGATAGCTTAGGTTTCTCCTCCGTTCCAATGTTGAATTCTCACAGCCTAAGACCCCCACCTGGTACCAGAGAGGCATTCACTATCATTGGAGTCAGAGAGGCATTCACTATCATTTTCCCAAAGAACTCACACCATCAACTCGACACACAATCCTCATCCTCGAGTGAGTTTATAAATGTGATCCACGTCCTCTTCTTCATGCACCGGCTCCGTATACCTCTTCTCCTTCCACAGGTCTAGTGGGACTATCACCCCGGTACCCTCATTCTCAAAAACCATGCTCCTTTTCTTTAGCCGATAATGCCTCCCATGTCTATTTCAATCCAAATTTTAGAGTGCAAGATAAGGGTCTACATCTTCCACAATCCGAATGACTTCAAAATATGGGCGTACCTTAACTCCTACGATATCTACCATAATCTTGGAGTAGCCTCCCTAATGGTAAGATTTTATGTTGGTTAGCCATGCGCAATCGTATAGTGGACCATTCCAGCCTAGGGTTCTCCCATCCGCCGCCATGTTTTCTTAGGAAGTAAATTTGCATCCGATCCCTGCATCCAAGATGACCGATCCATTTTATAGTCGCCGATATACACTGTTATCCACATCTCTTGCCCGGTACGCTTCTTGTGCTTATATAGCTTGTGAACATCTGTAACCTCTATATGAGGGTCAGTTCTTTCTACGCAATTTTCTATCAGTATTTGAAGATTTTATATCGCCTTCCGGTTGCATAGCCGCATCATACATGCTTGTAGGAATGGTTTAACTTTGTTGCCCACTCTTAGGTTTGTTGGAGCCACAGGTAGATGCCTCATCCTTGGAAAAGTCCTTCTTGCGAGCTACGAAAAAGGTTCCTTTCTCCTTTCCGTAGGTCCAGGATTTCCATTTTGAATACATCCTTCTCCGGATAAGGGGTTCACCACAACTTTCTCTCGGGGCCCCCCCCCCGTAGCCATGCTACCGCGGTTACAGTTACTAATACTTGGTCCCTCATCGCGTGGCTCCTCGCCTTAACCCTATGCACATTTTTCATTGGTGTATACTATTTTTCCTGCATTTTTGTCGTCATTAGTGGGCAATATTCGATCACGTGATCCAATTGTCTACAATATTGACAAGATTATTGTGTAGGGTTTGGATAGTCCTGCAAAGTTCCCTATTTCTCCACAAATTGTAACATCAATTTTCCTCTTCCCCGACTTTCTGCTTCCAGCCCCTTCCCCCTCCCCTACCTCTCTCGCTAGGGAGCCTCCTCTCCGCTCGAGGGAGATAGTGGTGAAGAAGGGCTCAGCCCGTACCTCGTATAGGTTCCATCGGTCTATCATCAAGTCATAGGTCTAACAATTATGCTCATCATGTCCCACAAATGAGAAAAATTGACACCATTGTTGCTTTAATTCTGGAACATAAGCACCAAGACGGGGAAAATGGTTGGTATCGTGTAGTCCGGAAATGCAACAATCCGCACACCATAACATTGGACCACTCGGCCCCGCAACATCTTTAGGGCCGGGGTCCCCCCCACCCGCATGTAGTCCGCCAGAGGGCACTCCATCCTTGGTGTGGCCGTACACCCCGCATCATATGCACCATACGTCCGGGCTAGCTTCTTTCCCTTATTTTTTTCGTATATTATAGATTTCAAGGTTCATTGCCGCCACTCTATTCCTAGATCTACCGCACTCCAAACTCGGCATCGTCTTCATGCAGCTCTTTCTAGTTTCAGAAAATCTCCAAGGCTTTCTCTTGCATCTCAATTTCCTCGCTAACCCATAGGTCTATTCAAAAGTAAGGTAGCAAAAGATAGCGATAAACCATTCCTTGTGGGCCGCCTATCATCATACTCAAATTCCACATCTCTCGATAACCTTCTTTAACCGTTGATCAGCTTCCCAAAAAACTCATTGGGTCCCTATCTAAAGTATTTGTGTCAATTACTAGCTATGAGTAGGACTTAGGTTTCCAGAATTGTTGTTTTAAAGCTTTATTAATCTCTTGAATAGACGGATCCGCATGCTAGCCTACATACCCCATATACCAGTCCAAGGCCCTTCCTTCAAAGGCGAGGGATAGTTGTACTCTCTTTACAACATCCGTAGCCACATTCTGTGCAATCCATAATGATTTTTCTACAAACCAAAACCAGTCCATATCTTCATCTCCTACACCCTCAAGGTGGGTAGCTTCATGTGTGTGGCCATATCTTCTTCTAGAGGTGGCGGAGGTGTGGGTGAGTTCTTACCCCTTATGTTGACTTTGAGGGTGGTGTAGCTAGAGGACTATTTCCTGCGTGCACAACCGACTCTCTTAATGGGATGTAGATGGATCTATCCCCTTCTCGATTGGTTCGCAGGGGTACTTACCACTTCGTGTTTTACTTTCGCTTTGATCAAAGGTCATTCATTCTATGGTGGATGCATAGAACCCCTTTTCACCCGCAATATTTTAATTAGCAATGGAAATGTTCACAAGAACTTACCTCTAAAACGCTTGAAGAACCTTCGATCACTTAATATGATATGACCGATCAACTCCGGGAATTTCGTTACAAACTTCAGTACACCGTCCACCCAATGATCTACCGTATGGGTGATCGCCTTGTCGCCTTTTCCAATTGTTGAATCAATTTCGGCATCCACTGTGTAACTTGATCGTCCTTCGAACACGTCTAAAATTCCATGAGCCTTTCTAAACATTCTTGAAGCTTGTGTGCAAAGTTACAAAGAACATTTCATAAACTTCAATGAAGATGTACTTATTCTTCCACTTCTCACTGCCGCCTTTTTACTACGCTTCTCTTTATATAAGATTCCCTTAATTTGTCTTTCAAACAAGCCTTCAAGTTTCGGTTTCTCAGTCTCCAACGGTCTTGTGCCATTATCAATCTCTCTCAAATTCTCCCGTCCTTAAAGAATGTAACCATTTGTTGACTTGAGGGGGCAAGCTGACCCGTGTTCGCAGGTTAAGGTTTGCAATCAAACCCCCGTACCATCGGCCCTTTCGACAATGACCTACTTTCGCTGTGCCAAGGTCTCACCCTTTGGTAGTATGGAAGGGTGTCAGAACTAGGTTTCGCACCCTAGAGAAAGTAGGTAAGGTAATAATTTAAGGCAAATCCATGTCGCAACTTATTAGGTTCGTACTAAAATGAGTCTATTTGGCAGCCTTCTTCTTTTAATGATAATCAGCACATAACCGTAACAAAGCTATTATCATTAATAGATCTAATCGATACATTCGCATCCATGTGCGCATCAACAAATACCATCACAGAACATTATAATCGCAACCAATTATTGATCACGATACATTTCGTTGTACTCTTTAGATAAATATCACAGATGCACTTCAACAAGAAACACAACCAATCCAGCACAAAGGTACTTCAAATATATTCTCGCATTCATTAGCATCAAAGATCAACTTACAATCCAAACACAAACTTGCAAAACACAACTTACTAGGGTCTGCACATAGCAGGATTGAGGATCTTCGCGCACACAGCTAGTAGGAGTCCTTACCCAAAACAACCCAAATATATCTTAAAAATTCACATCTAGCATCAATCTTATGACTTAATTTTCTACTAGACCCAACTATCTATATATTTATAACATTGTTTCCTTTGCTATCTGATGGTCCACAAACCGTGGTTTTAGGGACCCTGCATCTACCCTTTAACCCATTACAAATATTAGGGGTCTTTGACCCACCCCAAACCCCTACGCAAGACCGAATATTACAAAATTATATCAAAAACGCAGTTTAGGGAACCCCGTTCCAACACCTATGTTGCACACTACTCTATGCTTTCTCCGGCACATGTTTCTATAATTCTTGAGTGTGTTTCTTTGCATGTCTTCCCTTGCTCTTGTTTAAGTTTCCCATTGATTTATGTCATGGTATTAATCATAAGAATGGGATTCTGAGTTCTTCACTAACTCCCTATGTAAAATAACATACTATGATTTAATTTTAAGTTTGCCTGTGCACTCTACCATGACTTCCAATGCTTATTTATTGCTCCTTGGAGCTTGATAGTCAGTGAGTGTCAACTTTGTTTCTCATTTAATTGAGCAAGACTTGCACAGAATGAGGAAACTCGGCTTTCTTTTATCCCATCGCCTCTTCTTTGTGGACCATTGTCCTTCTTGCCTTGCATCATTGCTCCTTCAAATAACATCTCTCGTTGTTTTGTATTTAATCTCCAAATTCTCTCTATTTAATCTCCATTGTTGACCCATTTTTCTTTCACTTCTTTTCAATGTTCCATCTGAGTCTCAATATATCGCAACTCATAAGAAATGAGTGTTACGATGTCACATATATTCAATGTGCCTTTATCCTTCCGAGTTCTTAGCTCTTTGTTCATTTAGTCTCCACAATACCATATACCAAACAATATCGTAGTCAATTTTATCATAATGGCACTTTCCATAGGAGTTACTGTGTCCCTACATCCGATATCCCAACCTTCGATATGAACTCATTCCTACATCATCCGTCCATGTGGCTCTTTCCGAGTGGTGACATGTGTCACCCCGATTAGCCCCATTAGGCCTCCCAAGTCACAACTAGTTGCAATGTGTCTCGTAACTCTTGTCACGTCATGTGGATGTCATTTTCCACTTCAAATCTTAAGGACTAAATGACTCTCATCACGTGTCTATCGTAGTGAGAGAGAAAAAGTCCTCACATTCCTTGGATTTTCCTCGACCTTTGTATTTCTTCTCTTGGAAACCTAAGGTCTTTCATGGAATTTCAATCTCTTACTATAATTGTAATGATCCTAGGTTCCAATATGTTTATACCTTTGATTCACTAACGTTTTGATGCTTCGAAGTTCTGCTACTTAGATATCTCTATGCTACAATGCTTCTTGGTCTCCTATATTCCGATACTCCGATATGTAGATGCTCTAATGCTTCCTGCTCTCTGATATTACGATACTATGATGTTCCGATATGATGCAATCTTTGATATGTCAATGCTCCAATATTTTGTCTCCTCTAAAGGCCTCCAAGCTCCTCACTTCGAAAATCAAGATCTTTTGATTCCAATGTCCATTTTTCGGATTTCATGTACCGTTGGAAATATTATTCTCAACACTTTTTTGACGGAGACAATTCTATGCATTGTTTAAGCCCTTTTCCACTCCGAAAAATGGCTTCAAAACTCGAAGGAGGATGCCTAGGACCTCGACTCCCAATTCACCATAGTCATTGTTTTAAGGCTTTTCAATAAGCCTACTACTTTGGAGATTATCTACTAGAAAACCCATAGCCTCTCATTGGATTCTTCTTGGACACTTAAAGTCATATTTTATGGATTTAAATAATCCTACTACTATGGTGATTCTCTATCAGATACCTACATCTATAATTGGATTCCTCTTGGAAAATTAATCACCATTTTACTATGGTTGACATCAATGCTAATACACTCGTAGCCACTAGCCATCCAAACAATTCTAACTGTCTAACACAAAAAAAAAAATTGTGCAGTTTGGACCCACAAGGTGCCATGTCACACTCCCATAAACTTCCACGTGGTAGCCCAATAAACAAGCATAGTCAACAAGTTACACCCATAGGTGACATGGCACATCGGCGTGGATGGACATGCCAGCATATCATGGCATGGACGTGGATGAACCTAAGGTTTCCATGTCACCCAATCACCAGGTGTTACACAACAATTTGTCACCGCTCGCCGCAATCCCCATCCCGCACATTGGAGGGCTCATTCCCGTGACCTCGTGAGTAGAGACAAGACTTGAAAAATACTTTCATTGCATCCTTCCTCAAGATGAGATTTCATTGCCCTGAAGACATCTCCTTGCAAAAACCTCAAAAATAGCTCTTCCATTGCTAGCCCATAGTTCAGCCCTCGCGCCAAGGGGGAAAATCCTCCAAAGAGGGCGCACCACCGCGCTTCCGTCATAGAGCCACACCCGTGCCAACCATATTAAGAGGTGTTTTTTAAAAATAAAAGTGAAGTTTCGCCCTAACAAATTCCCCGGACCGATATCTATCTTGTTGGAGGTTTGGCACGGATTTCCATAGAGAAGTGGTTTGCCACCTCTCATGGAAGCTTCCTTTGATGAGGAAATAATCCCATAATTATAGGGATCCCAACTTCCTTCCTCCTTTCTATAAAAGCTTGCTCTACTTCCATGGCAAGCTAATCTCCACGTTCCCAAGAGAGCTTTCACATCCTTATAAGCCGCAAGAGCCTTCTCTGATTACCTTAAGGCCAAATCCAAGCAAGGAGACTATTGCCAAGTATCCGGAGAGGGAGGCTTGTCCTATCCTTGGATGTGCTTCATCGAGACATGTCTTGCCGATGCACCAAAGGAGAGAGTGCTTTCGCATCGAAGCTATGGTTGTATTCTTCTTTTGACTCTTTAATGATAAGCGACTATTGGTTATGGTTCCACTCTTGTTCTTAATCATGTTCATGAGTTATGTCCTCTGATCGACATATAGTTGTATGTACCGAATTTTATGCTTGCGTTTGTGTTGTTTATTGCATGTGCGTGTGTGTCTCTGACACGGGAGATCATGAGGATTGTGGACCGCCAGGGCAAAGGAATGGGAGGACCACCTCTTCTACTAACAACAACGTTGGATTCCAGGTAAGCCTTTCTCTCGCAAGTCGGTTTATTTACGATTAGAACCCGCACCGTAGTGTGTGTGACTGTTGCTAGACCCGATCCGCTAGTAGGATCGCCTTTGTCCACGAGGGGATTTACCTCCCCTAACAATTTGGCTTAATTCGCCGGGGGAATCAACTTGTTGTTTGATTTGTAAACTATGCATGTGAGCCCGAAGCACAACCAGATACCTTCGAAATGCTTTTGCTCGCACAGCGCAGTATGATCAACGCTGCTTCAGTCAATCTCTTGTTTGGTTTACGAACTGAACAACTTGGAGCATTGTCTTCTCTTTTCGGTCAACTTCTTGGTCTTGCTTGCTTGGTCAGCTCTTTGGACTCATTTTTCCTATTTCTTTGGCTTTATTTTAGCCTTGTCATCACTTGTCTGTGTCTGAAATTGCTTGTTTTTCATTTTTCCATAGTAAACTCGGTTGGCATGCTTTTCAAGCAGACAAGCCGCGCCTATCATGCTAGGTTGCCTATGTATCACCCGCGCCATTGCCTTTCCGGTGCTAATTTCAAGCCTGCCGCCGCGCCAATCCCGTGAGCTATTAGGGTTTGCCGTTTTCATGCTTTCGAGACTCGACTTTGTGATTTTGATCTTGTTTTTTGGTTGTTTGCGCACCGGAGGCTAGTTTGGATCGGGTTGTAACCTCCATCCTTTGGTTGTTCGCCTATTTCTTTCGATTTTTGCATTTGAGCCTCAGGTCATTCAGGGCGCTTTTATGAGTCGAGCCTCCCTTGGGAGTTTTTGGGTTTTCGTTCATTCCGCCGACTTTGGGATTGCTTCCTTGCATTCACTTGAGAGCTATCTATCATTTCATTGCGTTTTTGGAGTGACTCGATTTCTGTTTTCATTCGACTCGCTTTGCTTCATTTTGGCCTAGATTACACTACCATTAGTGTCTTGGACTTTTCTTGGTTTTGAGAGACTTTCTGGCCGATTTGAGATCTAATTGTTCATGCCATTGATAAATTTGCTTTGTGCCTTTTTTTGCTCTCTTAATATCATTTCTCGAATTGCTTTTCATTTCTTTTCGGTTTGTTTAGTGCATCTAGCTATCAAACATTAAAAATAAAAAAAAATCTCTTTTTCTTTTCGTTGATTAGTGCAAATTAAAATCTTTTCGGTATTATTAGTGATTAGTGAATTTGAAAGAAAAGCTTTTGATTTCATTAGTTGCATTGGAGATATCATTGATTACTTTCCGATCATTTTTTTTGTGTAAAAGCTCTCAACTCTTCTGTAGCTAGCTTTCATCGAACGAAATGGTATACCGTGGCATATAGTTTTGCATTTAGGAGATTTTTGAGACGACACATTTGCTAGGGCCTCGAAAACCGAAACGTAACCGAAGATAAACTTTAAAATCTCATTCAATTTACACTAAGGCAACATTGAAATCTAACGAAACACATTTTGAGGTCTAGGCTAGAGACGCACCAGAACGTCTTAAAACCTAGTAGCTGGCCGTTTGCCTCTTGGCTTTAGACATCACTAGTACCATGTAGGGACTTGTGCTCCCGTACCATCGTATATAAAGGGATACCGCACTAGGTTCAACTTTATCCATAGGAAGCCGAGTCCGCCACCCTATACCCGTGATACACCGAACACAACATTCGGGGAGATTGCTCGCACGTACGGAAAGTCCTTGGTTGATTTCTTTTTCTATCATAGAAACCAAGGTGTATATTGCGCTCACGGTTATTTGGCACACCCTTTTGCTTCAAGATTCCCGAGTAGTCATTTTGATCCTATCTCGACTCCCTAAATTTGAAAGGATCACTAAGCGCTTGTCCTTTCACGCTTGTGTCAAATCAAAGAGATAGAGTCACCTTTTTCGACCGTTTCTCGACTCTTAAAACATGAAACGGAAGTTTCTTATTTTTCAATGTGGTAAAATTAACGCACGATCACATGCCTTGTTAGTTTCTCGTTTTGTCGACTGCTTGATTGTGTGTCTTCACTCTTTTTTCAGCCCATGTGTGTGTTTGACATTTTTCTCTTGTCATTATTACCACAAAGGGCGAACCCTCGCTTTCATCTACTCGGTAGTCCTTATATGTACACCATCGCAGGTTTCCACAATCCTCTCGCTCGAACCACAACAACCTATTGTTTCCGAGTTTCCCGACGGGGGACCGGTTCTTTCCCGAGCAACCCTTTGGGGGACCAAGTGAGTTCAATTGGCCCTTTCGAATCTCTCCAGTTTAATTGAGACTAGGAGCCCATTTCTTCTTCACATCGAGTTTGCCTTTTATGCCTACTATTTTTTCTCCTAGTCCTCGCCGTCTATCAAAAGATCTAGCGGGCGGCTCAAACATGAGTGATTCTCGTGAGGAAATCCCAACGTCCGGTGAAGACTATCACCTCTTCCCACGAAGATTATTTTCGGAGAAAACTCGAAAAACAAATTCGTCATGTCAACGCCCCGTCCCTCATTACCACCGGGGTGCGTCCCTGGGTCAAATCTCGATTTCCCACGCCGCCTCTATGGGATGCCGCCTCCTTCTCCGAGGCCACCGTTCCTTCACCGGGGGTGTCTCCCTCGCACGCCCGTTACTTCGTACCCATTCGACCCACCGTCCGTGTGGTCGCTCTACACCCGTTGTCACGACACCTCCGGCCAGGCGCTTGCCGCCGTCTCCCCCGAAGACGCGACGAAGACCACATACCGAGAACACCGAGGAGTATCGCTCGTCCCCTCGCAACAAACAACCCCGAGGTTGGACCATCCTCCCAAGATCCCAACCACTTATTTTTCACACTATGCACAAGAGTGTACACCCGTGTATGATTTTCCAGGTTAGTATGATGAGCACGGGGACATTTTGCGTCTACCCGATCCCTAGGCTTACCTCCATGCTCAAGGTTTACCTTATAACCAGGCTTATAACCCGCAAGGGCAACCTTTTCAAGGCTAACCTTCAGCTAACCTGCTATCCTTATGACTCCATGGGTAGCCCAAGGCTATCCTACGGCCACAAGGGCCATCATACGGTCCGCAAGGACAAAGATTATAGCCCTTCCCACAACCTCAGGCACTTCTACCGGTTACCAACCGGGACCGGTCTATGGTCCTAGGGGTCAACCAAACTCTTCTCAACCTATGCAATCATAGCATCTCGTTGCTTCTAATGTTGCATATCAGCCGGGACCACCCCATGTGGTCCTGCTTTCAGGGTCAAACCGGCTACTCAGCAACCACCGGCCCTATTCCTCCACCAAAGCCAACCGTCCATCCGCATAACCCGGTGTTCCGCCTCCGGGCCAACCGGCCCATCCTAAGACAACCCGAGGCTTCTTTACGCCCCAAGTCAACCCGCGCAACCGCGCAACCTATCTATCCGGTCAACTTGTTCACCTGTGGCAGCCCTCTCACCGGGCTGGGTCAACCTGCTCACTCAGGCAGCCCGCTCATTCCATTAACCCTCGCCTGCCAGCTCGATTCATTCGATGCCGCGTTCAAATCAACAATGCGCCTAGTTATCAAAGGTTCGGCAGGTTCAACCTATCAGCAGCCGACTCATCCTCGTGGTGGTTATTATCCCTCACGGTCAATCTCAACCAAATTATAACCAGCCCCGAGGCTCTCGCATTATCCTCCACCCGGCTCTACCTATACTTAGTAGCTAAATCCAAATGTCATACACCGGGGCCGACACATAATCGTGGTTCATACTCGCGTTATCAAGCCCCACACACCGGTTACCAACAACAAATAAGTCCGGTTATACGACCTACACCCCTACTAGCCGAATCCTACGACGTAACCTTATGGGGGCAAGGATATTCACAACCAGCGTTGTGGAGTACAAAGACCGGTCCTCATCCCAGTTCGGGATGCCGCTCAATCCACTAGTGCCATTCCCTACACTGGAGTTGCTCTGATGTTTCAAATTAACCAATGATCTAATTTTGCATAATCCGTATTGGCTTCCGGTTCCTACCAAGATACCAGGTGATTGCCCCAAGTTTGAGGGTAAAGCCGGGGAGGACCCTCAATCGCATTTAATGTCGTATCATCTTCGTGTTCATCTAACTCTTGGGTCGGATGATTCAATTCATTCCGCGCCTCTTCCGGCCGCACTTCGACCGGGAGCTACTACTAAGTGGTATATAGAATTATTCCGTGGCATCTTCCAAGATTTCAATTCCTTAGCCATGGCTTTTCTCATGCACTTCTCGCTACCGGTTCGCTATGAAGCCGGGACGCACCTCCCGACTTCCTTGAAGAGGATAAAGCCACTCATACTTCGATCACATTTATGAGTGGCGTGCCATCGTAGACCGATCAAGTTTCATATACCTAATCGTATACTAACTCACCGGTTCACCACCTCCTTCGTGGGACAAATCGCCCAAGATATTGCGATGGGAGCGGTGTGATCGAGGAACAAAGCCATTGCACGTGCCCAATATCTCGGATCTTGTATATTCTCGTCCGGGGCACACTTTATGATATCTTGCCCGATGCTCCACGTCCGAAATCCTAAGGCTCCACCTACCCCCTCGCGTGCTGGATGGTGTCATTGGTTTCGTGTCTCGAATTCGAAGAAATCTTCAAATGTAGCGTAAGTCTAATTCTTCCAACAATACTCTTGCTCATCCCGCCCCCGTCGTATCTCCGGCAAACCGCGAAGTGAATTCCGTTCAAAGCTAATCCTACGGAGAAAGCCTCCAAAGGGAAAAAGAAGGGCAAAAGGTAAATCTAAATCTCGATGTCTCAAAGCCGTAATCCAAATCTCGCACTAAGGATGGTTCTCAACGTAAACCGAAGTACCCCCGCTCATTTGTGAAGGAGACCATTATACTAAGGATTTTCCATGACGATCCAAGGTTAGTTTTCAACTTCTCAAGGATCTAAAGGGACTCCAACAAGCCTAAAGAGTCATTCTATCTTAGCAGACCCTGCATGGTTGAACAAACAGAACCATCTCGCACCATTTCGGTCCCAAGTTTTTATGATGAATGGTGCTGCACTCATCTCCGTTGCCACGCGTTCGAAGGATTACAATGAATCGTGCTATGAGGCACCAAGGAAGGCAGTTGCGTATGGACCACCTCCCCCATCTTTCTCCTGGCTCGTTGGAAATCGTAGAAGTCACCCCCCAACCTGTTGTTAAGTCGCCTTCTGTGTGGTTTTCAAAGATATTCCTATAATCCGAATGCTCGTGCCGCTCAACATTACAATATTGTTGAGGATTTGGCACAGCGCCTTCGGCTATGTCCGCACTAGAAGTTCTTCAAAGTTTTCCTTCGCAACGGAAGGCTTTATCGTCTTCAATCGCTGGCATAGATCCCGCCGATTCGAGTCTTCTCACCTTCGATTTAGAGAATTTCAACCCCTGACTTCCACATCGATCGCTCTTGTTATTCAAGACGGATCAACGATCCGAACATCCATAGGGCCGTTGTGGATGAAGGTGCTTCTACTCCGCGTCATGTCGTCCGCTTCCTCGGAAGGCCATTGGTTTCCCAGCTCTTTCGTCATCTCCCAATGCCCTAGAGGCATTTGAAAGGTCGCGAATCCAAACCCCCGGGTGTTCTCGAGAGTTTATCGATCACTTTTACAAGGGAAGACTATCAACGAGGAAGTGGAAGTAGTCGACGCTCGTGCTCAACTACAATATACTTTCACCAAGTACTGACCCATGCCATGCTATGCATGCGTCCACCGTCTTTCGACTTTAATTTCCTCACGAGGGAAAAATTGTTACAAAGGATCGCCTGTCCTTCTTCACCCACCTCTCGAGAACAACGTTCCGCACATGGATCAGATCCCGAATCCCCCGATGTTGTGGTAGGACCCCGGTCTCTTCAAAGACCTCGTCCTCATGGGTATCTTTCCCACACCACCACCGCACATGACTCAAGTTAATATGATTTCCAGTACCGATGACCCCCGTCTACCCCCAGCGCCCGAGGCAGTGTTTGAGTTTGGAGAATCAATGCCCTTGACCCAGAGAGATTAGCTACTATGAAATTCTTGTTTTAATTGATCCTCCACCTCCTCGCATGCTCCTTGAGCATGGCTCTCAGATGTCTACCTCAATCCCCTAGCTTGGTCAACTTATCGACGCATCCTCTAAAAGAGACTTTTCCTTCCGATGAGGCCATCATTGAAACTATGTCTCTTAAGGAGTTGTCTGAAGCATGGACATCATCGTCCTCTTCATGCCCAGCTTGGGGGCAATGTCGATTGTCTAGAGCGTTATGCATCTTAGTTTCCTACTCCTCCTCTCCAAACGTCCATCTGACGCACGAGGTTCTTTCTTAGAGGAAACTCGAGTAACACCAAACCATCCCAATCGACATCTTCGTTAAACCTAGGATCGTTGAGAATATACATGTGGAAGTGACTTGTTCTCCCGATGAGATTCAAGTCTATACCGATCTTTTTAAATAATTCGTAGATGTGTTCGCTCGGTCCTACGAGGAAATGCCGGGTTGATCCTAGTATCGTAGTGCAGGATTCCGAACTCATCTCGGTGCGAAGCCCGTGCGCCAACGCTTACGCCCCATGCATCCTCATAAACCATCGCAATTAAGGCAAGTTGAAAATTCCGAACGCAAAGCTTTATTTATCCCATCCCCCTCAAGGTATCGGGTTTCCAACATTGTCCTTGTCGATAAAAAGCAAGGTACTATTAGGGTCCGTGTTGATTACCGCGACATCAATCGTGCTCGTCCAAAAGATAACTATCCCACCCGTTCATGCACCATATCATCGACTTAATGTGCTCGAAGTGAGATTTATTCCTTGATGGACAGCTTTGGCTACAATCAGATCAATATCGCACCGAGGATCAAAGACAAGACTACATTCATCCGTCCGTGGGGTACTTTCGCGTATAAAAAGCCCCGTTCGGCTTAAAGAATGCTTGAGCCACTTTCCAGCCGTGCGATGTCTTACGTCGATGACATTATCCATATCGTTCAGCCTTATCTCGGACGACTTGCCAGCCTCACTCAGCCTAGGGCGAGAGGATCATCCCGAACACCTCCGCCGTATTTTCCTTCGCCGTAAAGGCTTACAATATTAGGCTTAATCCTCATAAATGTGTCTTCCGCGTGGATTCCGCTCGCTTCTTTGGGATTCATAGTCTCCAAATACAGAATTCGCCTTGACCCTTTAAAGGTCGAGGCTATCAACCTCCCATCACCCTCCTCGTTATATCGCCGTAAAGTCTCAGGAAAAGAGAACTTCCTTCGACGCTTTATCCCGAACTACGCCGAGGTGGCCAAAGGATTCACGCACCTATTAAAGCGTAATGTTCCCTTCCATTGGGGACGGCCCTCAACAATCCTTTGAGAAGTTGAAGACATTACTCGCTAATGCTGCTTCGTCCTCCGACTATCGCTGTGATTTCACTTTTTTGTATCTCGCCGCTTTTAGCACCATAGCTATGGTTTTGGTGCATGTGATGATGATGATGGTAATGAACATGTTGTTTATTATTCATCACGAAACCTTCTGATACAAACACGTTATGCTCATGTTGAGAAGCTGGCGTTAGTCAGCAGACACGTTGTGCGTCATTAATACATATCCTTGCGTACGTATAATAAAGTGGTTTCGTGATTGCAACCCCATGAAATATATTTTCCTCGAAATTACCTGGGAAATAATCCAAATGGATCATTATCCTCATAGGAGTTTGACTTAGAGTTCACCACCTAAGTCAACCAAATCACTTGTTTTCACGGACCTTATATGCTCACTCCCGAAGCGTACTCCACTCCTTCACACCCGAGGATCATATCTCGTACGAAAATATTTTCCTCATCGCATCGCCGCGACCCTTGGTATGGCGACATCCAGATCTTCAGACCTCCACATTTTGGTCCGAGTTTACTAAAGATGCCCAACGTCGAATTCGGCATCGGGGCCTCAACCCTATCGCATCAAGGAGATACCTTATACCGTGTTGGAGTAGATTCGGTGCTCCATCGGTGCTCAACCTTGGAAGAGGTCGAAAGGGTCCTAAATGACTACCACAAATGGGCGTCCGTGGTGGACATATGTCTGGATATGCTACTGCCGTAAAATTCTGTGAGCAGCTTACTTCTAGCCGTCCATACTCAAAGACTGTATCATTGCAATCCGTAAATGTCACACGTGCCAGGTGTTTCAACACAAGATGCGCACGCTACCTCTCCCTTTGCATCCTATTATTATCGTCGGCCCTTTTTCGAAATGGGGCGTGGATTTTATGACGTGTAACCCTCACTCGGTTAGGGGGCATGCGTATATCATTGTCGCTGTTGACTACTTCACCAAGTGGGCCGAAGCGATGCCTACACTAGCTGCCGATGGTAAGACAGCTACCCAATTCATATTCAACCACATCATTGCATGTTTTGAGGTCCCTCAAGCCATCGTTACTGACCATGGTACTCATTTCCGAGATTATATGATGGCAGAGTCGACTTCAAGATCAAGCCACGGGGCCAGAGCAGCTCAACGCCATATTTCCCCTCAAGAAAAGGCTGTGTTGAAGTAAAGGAACAAGGTTTTTGGTCACTATGCTTCAACGAACGCTGGTATTCACAAATCCAATTGGCACCTCCAACTCGTTCTCCGCTCTATGGGTATACCGACGTCCGCAAAGAGTGCAACCGGATTCACACCATTTCAATCGTGATGGTCTAGAAGAAACTCTTCGGCTGAAATGCGAGATTCTTTCGTTGAAATTAGTCATGGAACTTCTACCCGACACTTCCGTTTAGGAAGAACGTCTTTGTATCCGGAACGTTTAGATGAAAATCCGCCGCTTAGCCGTTTTATTTATTGAAGCAAAAAAGAAGCGGTTAAAGCTCACTTTGATCAATCGGTTTCTCCTCGTCTTATCGAAGGGGGAGCCTCATTCTCCCGTACGATCAAGCACATGAAAAGTTTGGGGTCGGTAAGTTCCAACCTATGTGGCATGGGCCCTATATAGTAAAACGTGTTTTGAATAATGGGGCTTATAAGCTTATAGATTATGAAGGAGTTCTCACGGGCGCAAATTTCGGGAATGGCCGTACCGAAAATACTACGCTTAAAGTCATTTTTGGTGTGGTGTGTGTACATAAGTGTGTGATTTTTCATTTTTGTGCATGTGAGGTGTGGTGTGCGATGTAAACATCTTTCCGTCGACTGGGTCTTCTTGACTGCGGGCATATGTCCATCCGTCCGTTTGTTTGGCTTCGCGGATGGTGCCTCCCGTACTCGTAAACCCTGGGGTTTCGTAGCCTCGGGTAATCTATGATCCCGCTCGGTGAGTTGGTCAACCTGCAAGGTGTGTGTTTGGGATGTACTACAAATAACATCGTGGAATATAGTGTTGTATTATAATTATTAACCGAGGCCGTAAACCTTGGTATCCATGAATTGCTTGTGTATCTAGACTCACAACTTGTAGTATTACAACCGAACCCGTCATTATTTGGTTGCAAAAACTTATCCATTTTACGTCAGGACCGCGCATTCATTTACTGGAAATAAATTTCGACTATATTACATATCAACATATACCCAGGCATATGAATACATTAACAGATGCAGTAGCTAATTTGGTGTTACATAGACATTTGCGCATTTTGTAAAACAACATCACATGAAAAGAAAGATCCATCCAGAAATAGATATGTATATATATAGATATCAAAATGTTTACATAGTGTGCATTGCATAGAATCAAAAAATATACATGTTTGTCTTAATATATCCGGAGACGACATGTCTCTCAAAAAATATGCATGATAAAGTTCTAGGAGTCTAATCCGCATGGTGCTCATGATAACAAGTGACCGGCATGCACCGAGCGTCTCTGGGGGTCCTATGGAGGCGACTAGGCACTCCCACCGTCGTCCCCTCGCTACGCCATCGGGCATCCACCACCGGCATAGTTCGGGGGATCCTCGGCAATGCCCTCGAGATTCCGGATTAACTCCCCCCTCTCGCACCCTATGCCTAAGGATCAAAGAGAAGAGTCCTCCGTGCGAGAGACATACCACTCGCTCTTTCCGGCCCACGTCCGCACATATAAAATGTGTCAGATGGATATGTATTAACAAAAAAAAAATTATAAAACATAAAAAATCAAAAAGAGAAGAGTGTCATACACAACTCCCCGTCCCAATCATCTCCTTCCGTAGTGGGAGATCCGGGTCTCCAAAGTGAAATCGGTTCCTACATATGGCCGCTCTCTCCACTACGATCAACCGATGCCGCAACCACCCAAAAACTCGGCCTCTAGGACATCTCGTTGGCCTCCTCCAGCTCGCCGGGCATTAGTGTCAGCCGGGCCGAGCCATTCTTGGCTCTCGGAATTTGGCTCAAATACTATGGCCCCTTGGCCCCGGAAGATTGGTAATCTTTCCGTAATGAACGATACTGTGATGGAACCGTAGCCAAACCGTTTCCGCCCTTGGATTTATTACATTTCGTAAGTCGTCTTTTCATGTTTATTGTCACTGCCGTGGCCCACCAAACAATAGGAGTCATACACTCCGAGGCTAGCAAAAGCTGGGCCTTTGTGGCCTCGTGTGGTGCCTCGCGACCCCTGCACTCGCGTGATGGCATACGCACCACCTCGTCGCATCGTGAATGGTGTGAATATCTACTTTCCCACTTCTCGATCCCGCCGGTGCTCCCTCGTGCACACTCTGCATATCACTTCGCTCCATCTTCTCACTAGATGGTCTTCCCCCGTAAATATGGGCGACCGGACCTCTCGCGTCGACAATCCTATTATGAAGTATATGTCGAAACCTCCGCCCTAATACCTCGATCCTCGCTAGCCTTGAACACTTGTTCATTTTCATCCCAAATGTTGATTAGGTATCAGAGAAGCTCGGGCTGAGCTCGTAAACAAGGTGTCAGAAGAATTTTTTAGCCTCCACAAGCTTCGAGGGCGTTCATGCAAGTTTCATTCTCCATGGCTTCGTTCATCCTCTTCACTGCTCTCTTCTTTCCACTCAATCACCATTTTCTCGCTTCTCGCATCAACATGGTCACAAACCCTTAATTAGATCTCTCCGTTGAGCTTTAAAATTCATCCAAATTGGATTAAAATCTTGAATTTTTACGCGAAAATTTGCCTGGCACCGGGGCGCGGGCCGTTTCCTCGAACAACCGCCGCTTAGCGCAAGCCCTTTGCATATGTCTCATTGGCGCGGGTCCGTGCCCGATACCCACGCCAATGAGCGGAGCCCTAAAAATTTAAAAAGTTGCCACAGAAATCTAATGCATGATGGAAACTATTAAAAAATAGATTGAAATGGAGTACAAAGAAGCGCCTCTTACCTAGAACTGATGGGAATCTTAATGGTAGCCCGGATTGGTTGCAATCGATGTCAGAAGTTCGCACACAAAATGGACCATCACATTTCTATGAGGTAAAAAGTAAAAGTAATTTTATTTTTACCATTTGACATATTTATAATTCAAAATAGGTCTGAAGTTATTTTTCTAAATATTTTAATATATTTTGTCGAAAATGGGTTTTAAACTTGCCTTTTTAGCAAAGAACAGTGTCTTTCACGCAACTTAGCCGGTGAAACGAGTTGTACTATACTTTTTCGGACTCGGTAAATACACGAAAAAGTCACTCCGGAGTCATCTTTCAAACTTTTCCCGACTTTCAAACGTGAAAAGATTAAGCCGAGGTTCTTTGTCATTTCGATCTCGTTAAAGTGGACATGAATCGACATCTACCCGCATACTTCTTTAACCCTTTTTCTGGCCGGGATGGATTATTTACGAAAAAGGAATACTCTAGCCTATCACGACTAGGGAGGTTTTCTCGATATTTTTTTCTACCTTTTCGGGTCCGAGGAACTATTTACGAAAAGCGGGGACCACTCGGAGTTTACTTTTTCTGCTGTCTTTTCAAACTCTCTAAACATGAAAAGACGTCGAGTTCTTCCTTTGTCGACTCGTTAAACCTCGATGACATTGGATTCAAGAGAAATGACGTTCTCCGAGTTCTTCCTTCCTAGGGCTCAAAATGTACTAGGATGGATTCGCCCGAAGGGCAGCCTTATATTGCAAGCATGTTGCCATCCTCCTCTTCAAGCTTGTTATAAAAAAAATAATTGGGGTACTCGCCAAAAATGTTGGGGGAAAATGGAACCAACATCATTGTCGTGCTCAAGATGTCGAAGCCCTTGGAACACGACACTTGTCCGCATTCAGTGTTGGGTTGGGGACATCTCATCTCGTCCTTCACTTGCCTCCATGGGTTTGACAACTTTTGACCTCTCATCTGCTCTTTGCCTCGTCGCCATGACCTCGATCCGTTGTCACAACACCGCGAAGTCCACCGTCGTGCCCTTTATATGTTCAAGAGAAGTTGACCTCTCGCAAAGCATCAACCTCCCTCTGGCCTCATTTATTCTCATTCAAAAAACATGATGTTCCTCCTGCCTCATGTCGATGATGTGGGAAACATTATGGCCCACCTCATCAAGGCCGCCCCCGTCGATCCCCCGCCCCTCATTATCTGGTAGTTGATCTAGAGACTCCCTATGGTACTCGAGCTCGCATGCCTCAATGGCAGTTCGTTGCATTCGACGTGAGGTTTTCATCAGTTAGCCTCCGATCAAGTGATTCTACTTCTGCACCTGGCGTCGTGCCTCACGTTGATCACATGCCGTAGATTGTACCCCTATAGTGTCTGAGAACCATTGTCATTATTGGTGGTTCCTCTCGCGTCTATTAACAACTTTTCATCATTGGCCGGTAACTGTGCGATTTTTCTTGCATGTTCGACTTCACTACATATTCGCATGCTTTAACTTGTACTTTTTCGGGTCGAGATGGAGCGCAAGCACCCCGGATTGTGTCCGTTGTAATCCAGGTTGCGATATTGTGGATTATTATGATTATTTACATGACTCACCGATCGATGGCCGCGACCATGCTCGAGTCTATTTATCAATCCTCACCGGATGGCCGCATCCATGCCTTGGATCTAGATTATTGTACACTCGTTATGGATGGCCGCGCCCATACCATGCATATATATCATGTGTCCGGGAGACATCAATTGTACTTCGCTCCGTAGGTTTTTCAATGGCGTTGTTTTCACGCATGTTCTCGTAAAGCATTTCACCCTCTCTCTCTCTTTCGGGCCCTCATGCGTTTAGGGGCATCTCACACACGTCATTCTTCACCGTCCCCGCAATCCCCATCCCGCACATTAGAAGGCCTGGTCTTCCGTGACCTCGTGAGCAGAGACAAGACTTGAAAATACTTTCACAGCATCCCTCTAAAGATGAGATTTCATTGCCCCGAAGACATCTCCTTGCAAAAAACCCTAAAAATATCTCTTTTTCCATTGGCGCGTGCCTCCATAGTTCAAATTTCTGTGACTACAAAACTCTCTGAAAGAGGGTGCGCCACTGGCGTCACAAGAGCTAAATCGTTTCAACTTATTATATTAAGAGGTGTTTTTTTAAAAATAAAAGGCGGAAGTTTCATCCCAACAAATTTCGGACCGATATCTATCTTGAGTTGGGAGGGTTTGGCGCTGATTTCCATAGAGAGGAAGTGGTTTGCCACCTCTCATGGAAGCTTCCTTGATGATAGGTCCAATCCCATAATTATAGGGATCCCAACTTCCCTTCCTCCTTCTATAAAAGCTTTCTCATGTCCATGGCAAGCTAATCTCCAAGTTCCCAAGAGCTTTCACATCCTTATGTTGCAAGAGCCTTCTTGATTCCCTTAAGGCCAAATCCAAGAAAGGAGACTATTGCCAAGTATCCGGAGAGAGAGGCTTGTCCTATCCTTGACAGTTTTATCGAGACACATGTCTTATGGACGACCCGCCAAAGGAGAGTGCTGTCAAAGCATGGCTGTATTATTCTTTTGACTCTTTAATGATAAGCGACTATTGGTTATGGTTCCACTTGTTCTTAATCTTGTTCATGAGTTATGTCCTCTGTGATCGACATATAGTTGTATGTACCGGATTTTATGCTTGTTTGTATGTTTCACAAAAGGTGTGTCCACCGCTGCATCGTGAGGATTGTGATTCTGCCATGGGCAAAGGAATGGGAGCACCACCTCTTCTACTTCAACAACAACATTGGATTCGTGTAAGCCTTCCTCGCAAGCTCTGCTTTATTTACTATTAGGAACTCCAGACCGTAGCGTGTTTTATTGTTGCTAGGACCCCATTTGGGATAGTAGGGACGCCCACTGGGCAGAGGGGATTTACCTCCTCAACACCAAGAACCATGTCATTCCCCACAATGTCAACCTATCTACCTATTTAAAAATAATGGTTACAATGATTGGGGGTTGAAATCCCAACCTAGGGAATAAATTCAACATACCAATTGTTATGTCAACTATAATAATTGTTAATTATAGCCAAAATGCATATATTTATGAATTTGTTTGTGTTTAAATTTTCAAAATGAGGTCCATGGGTTTGAACCCATCACCCCCAATCAAAAAATGCCTATATTGAACCTATGGTAAACAATAGTTCCAACTAACAAAAAAATTGAAAATTCTACCCACACGAATTTGTTTAAACCCTCGTATCATTTTCCTATGAGGGGGAGGTCGTGGACAATAGAGAGGGAGGAAAACATATTATGATAGGTAGGCATGCTAAGAAGGGGTCTTCAAAGGCTAATCCTACAGATTTTAGAAGAGTCTGACAGTATGTTCTAGGAATTTTCCATATTCTCTAATTTACTATGGAACAAATTTTTAGGATAAGGTGACATTTCTAGAACCTCGGTCAATTTTATAATCATTTTTTCAAAATTCACAAGGAATCTGATTGAAAGTACTAGTAATTTTATCAAAGAAGAATATTCTTTACATCACTCCCATAAGTGAGGTATTTCCATATACTTTTCCATGTAATTGCCATTATTTTTTGAGATAATATAGAGTCCTCTCCACTTTGAAGCCGGGGCTATAGCCATAGCTTAGACATTGTGGTGAACTCCGTTGTCAAATATTGGTGGATCATCTATATTTTTCACATTTTTGTTGTCATGATGGATGATGCATTTATAGTATTTTCTATGCATTTATAAACAATTTTTAAAATCACCAAAGAAAATATCCCATCATTAGGGAAGTTTTATTCTAGAGGGATGAAATAACATTTATTGGCTATTCATCTAGTATCAAAGCCTAAAATTCTAAAACAAAATAATACACAATATAGTAGAAAGCACACATGTAAGAAAATATGAATCATTAAATCAAAAGGATAAGTGGCACTTATAATATGGATTCATAGGATATGCTTGTAAAGAGAGTATGAAAGGGAAGAAGAATAGGAATATAAAAATAATAGGAGAAAGATATATAGCTTCAACATCTAAAGAATTATCTATATATGTTTAGAATTATGAATGATAAAGTAAAATATTTGGCAATAAATATTCATGTGTTTAGGACTCATAGAAAATTAATAAGCACACTAGTGTATGAAAACATGTCCTTGTTATCCAAAATATAAGCCAATAATTTTGCATAAGCTAGAGAATATGAGCATTGGGTCAATGCTATGATAGAAATATCTAAAATTAGATTGGAAAAATGAACATGGGAACATCTCGCATGCCCGTATAAAATAATATAATGAAACCAAATGTGCTTTCATGAAAAAATTTAATGATAATAAACATGTAATGAGGAATAATTCTAGTTTGGTATGCAAAGGGTATGCACAAGTGGAAGGTGCTGATTTTTAAAAACAATTGTTCTAGTCAGCTGGTAGAATTGAAGAAAACATAATGTTCTTTAGCATATGCATGCAGAAAATTTCAATGTTCATGAAATGGATGTCAAGTATTATTTTCGAATGAGACTTTAGAAGAAGAACTATATACGAGCAACTAGAGGATTCTAGCTATCAGGAAATAAAGGCTATGCATATTGAAGAAAGCTATTTATGGACTATAGAAAGCTCTGAAGTCAAAATATTCAAGACTTGACAAATATATAAATGAAAAATATTCAAAATAGGAGAAATATATATAAACCTTTAAATTAAAACTGATAGTAAAATTTGTTCATAATTATTGCCTATGTGGATGGTATCATCTTTGGAAGTGACGTTGGCATAATGGTTCAAAACTTTACAGTAGAAATACATAAAAAACTTGAAATGTCCATGATTGGGGAATTGTCACTTTTCTTATGATTGCACGTTGTTCAATTAGGAAAGAGTATATTTATCTCTCAAACCAAATATCCTAAGGGAATGTTGAAAATTTGTGGAATTGAAATTTGTACACTTGTAAACATTGCCATCCTCATAGGATGAAAATTAATCAAAGATGATGAATCTCTAGATGTGAAAACTTTATACATGCTAATAATTAGCAAATTTATTATATTTTACAACCTCAAAACTTCATATCAGTTGTTGTTATAGGTTTAGTTGCAATATTTCAAATTGTGACAAAGGAGACCCATGTGTAGGTAGTAATAAGAATTCTCACGTATTTGAAGGAAACTAAGAACCTCAAATTATGGTACTCATGAAGAAAATATTTTCGTTAATAAAATATACAAATGTATATTAGGAAGGAAATGTTGATGACATGTGCACTAGTGGAGGTCCATTCTCTGGGAAATTGTCTCGGTATCATGATTGATAAAGAAATATACCTAAATCTAGCTTTCTCTAAGCACCTAAAGTAGGAATATATTGCAACATATTCAGTGTTGTACTCAAGTCCCATTGATGAAGAAAACTCTAAAATCTATCGAGGTAGAGTATTGTCAACCTATATCAATGTTATTTGATAATAAAAGTGCAATAAATATTTCGAAGGACCCTATTATGCATTCATAGAAAAAGAAAAATTCCTATCAAATATAATTTCCCTAGAGAACATGTGGTTGATCACAATATTAAGCTAGAATACATTGCTAAATAAGCATAACATTGTAGATATATATACCAAACTCCTTCCTAGAGAGACATTTGAATATTTGAGACAATGAGATGGAGTGATGTCTCTTTCATCTCATAAGTAAATTGGAAAATATATGGATAAGTGAGACATTGAAGCACTTTATATTATATCAAGAAGATGAAATATTTAGAGAGTGAGTTGTATAGGAGAAGAATGATTGGGAACAAATGATGCTGATTGAATTTCAATACTGAGAAACAAAATAGGGACTTGTTGGTTAAGGGCATCATACATGGATATTATTGTCAAATAGGTAGAAGAAGGAATTGGATCTTACAAAGCCTGGAAAGAAAAAATATTATGGGGGAGTAGTAAAAAAAGGAAGAGAAATGTAATTGAGAAGATGAATCGCTCAAGGGGAGAAATCCTTTCCATCGATGTTGAAGGTGTAGAAAAGTGTAGATAGGGGGAGCCTAATAACAAAACTACATATAAAGGTAGTTCATAGTGAGGGAAAACCACACTTATATATTTCAATGAATAAGTTGTTGACATAAGGATTTTATAGTTAGGGATGTTCCTCAACACTCTTCAAAATCCATCCGAGGATTTCCATCAATGGCAAAGGGGTATATTGTTGAATATTGTTGTTATTTATGTAAAATCTAGGGGGATACCCTAGGGTGGGAGCATGACCCAAAAGGGAAGAATGATCTAAGGAAGCAACCATGAAATACAAGGTAGGGAAAATATTGGTTTGAGTGCGTAAAGAAGAAAAGGGGAAAAAAAAATTCTTTGGGCACAAAATGAATAAAAGGGTAATTTCTTTGAATTAACCTCAAAATTTTACCAAACCTAAAATCATAAAATGGGAAACATAAAATAAGGAATGGAAAGAAAAATAAAAGGAGAAACCTCTAAATAAGGAATGGGAAAAAAGAAGAAGGAAAACCTCAAAAATTTTTTGGAGAAGCATAAACTTTCAATGAACTTTGTTATAGCTCGAATTCCCTGTAAAATCCAAAGTTTTGGACCTCCTTCATCATATTTTTTGGGTCTATCTATTGTACCCTCATTTTACTTGATATTTTACAATGGATAACTAACTAGAATCATTAATATCCTAATGTATTGGAGCCTCTAAAGGGAACCCCTAGTCAAGCCCTTGGTCACCGAGGTGTTAAGTTTTAGCACTTATAGGCTAAGCACCCCTCAACATATTGCCATACCATTTATTTCCAATTGAAATTCTCATGGATTCATTGATACCTCATTATTAAGAAACTCCGACAATGGAATTTCTTATGAGACCCGTAAGGGATAAGACCCCTCAAAATATTAGAATATTTCCATTTTAAAAAATCATTGGGTTGAATATTTTCCCAATATCGGATATAACATCCCCCAGTCACAATCTCCAATAACAACACACTAAGTTTTAGTGCGTAAGGACTTAAGGTCACCAACATATCTACATCAATTTTTTTTTAAAATGATAGTTTTCTATGTTTTCTATGGATATATTGAGACATGATAAGAACTTAGTGTCAACACATTGTCACAAGGGTGTTTGTCTATATCATTAAAGGTTTAAATCCCTCTACATATCAGCTATATTGAAAATTTGTTAAGTTGGAGAGTTTTGGATTCATAGATATCCTAAGCCCTTGTAAGTGCCTGGCCTTGGTCCAAGGTCACAATATTATTATTATATAGCACTAATAAGTGATGCTGACCTCAAAAATATCAATTTTTTAAGGTTTCACATGTTAAATGATTTCAGTGTTTTCCTAATTTCCTAATAAAATATGAAGTTTGGATTTTGGGACCTAAAAACCTCATGTCACTATATTAATTAAAGGTGTAATGGAAATTATATAACTTTCTAGTATACCGATATAGAGGCTTCTAATTGCATACTGTGTAGTTAGTGTTGCAACACTTAGCATATAAACACTATTACATAAAAAGGTTGGATTGAAGGGAGCTCATAGAAATATTAAGTTCTTACATAATGATTATTAAGTGCCTATGTAATAAAATCTTAAAAGGAAACTACGTGTGTTGCTTAAGTATAATTGAGAAAACAGAGCAAGAATACCAAATTAAAGCTCTAGTGTGGTAGTTGTGCACTATAGGTAGAAAAAGTGATCATCTATGTAAATGTCAAGCTTCGATGTTGGTATAGAAGGGGAAGCACCAAATTAAATATCTATTACATTGTTGAAACGTATATCTAAAATTGGGAATTAAAAAAGGGAGTGCGAAATTTAATCTTTGGGTCGAAGAAAGTGCTATAAAGAAAAATAAATTATGTTGGTAAAAAAAGAAGCATCGATGATAGAATGGTTGTATAGAGCCAAAGAATAAGAGAATGTCGATCTAGAAATTAGGATATGAAGGAATTTATTGGTTTAGAGAAAAATGTTGATAAATGAGGGGAATGAGGTCAATGCAAAAAATTGAAAATACCAAAGTGGAAAAAAGAGAAGAAAACATTTATACAACATAGTCAAAAGGATATTGGTGCCTCCTATAGGTTGATCCAATGAGAAATTTTCCATGGGGACTTGACAGAAGAGACTCATTACAACTACAAAAGGGATATGAGCTGCAAGGAAAGAAAAATTAAGAGGTAGATGAAACAAAAAAATTGTATGGTTTAAAGCAAGCTCCAAGGCAATGGTATTTGAAGCTTCGACAGTTTATGATAGCACTGTGTTATAGTATATGTAACACATAAGACCATTGTGTTTATTTTAAGAGGTAAGGTAATAATATATATATATTTTATCATTATTATATGTAAATGACTTTCTTGTTGCAAGGTATATAAAATGGAGAGTTATAAATGCTTAAAATAAAAATTAGCTAATATTTATTCAAAGGATTTGGGTGCGAAGCAAAGAAAATCCTTGGTACGAGATTAACAAGATAGGAAAACCATAAATTTATATCGTCTCGCAGTGATAAATAGAAAAGGTGTTGGAAACACTTGAAATGAATGATGCAAAAATAGTTAGTACACCTTTGATAGAAATTTCAAATTGAAAAGGGAGATGTGTCCCATGATACGTGTAGTAGTACTACATGTCTAGTTACATAATTGTCGGAAATTATTAGCTTGATTTATGTAATGGTGTGCACAAGGCCAAATATTTCACTTGTAGTGGAGTGATGAGAAAGTATATGAACATTATAGTGGAGAATTGAAGAAAGAAAAGTGGATTCATGGGTATTGAAGGTATTACTACTATGAATTGTGCTTTGGGGCTTCAAACATTCCTCTATAGATATGTTGAGTTAGATATGACAGGTGATATAGATAAGTAGAGGAAAATAAAAGGAATTGTTTAACTATAGGTAGAACAATAGTAATTTGGATTTAGAAATTGTAAAACATTATTGCACTTTCAACAATAGAAGTATAGTATGTTGCATCTACAGAGGTTACTAAAGATATGATTTGGTTACAAAGGTACTTGTTCGAATTGGGAAAGAAGTAGGAGAATAACAAGTTGTATAACGATAGAAAGAGTGCTGTCCATCTCAAAAAGAGATCAAACTTTAATTTTAATATTATGCATATAAAACTCAAAGCATTACAATGTCAATTTTAGAAGAGATACAAGCCGAAGCTAAAAAATGTTACATACTAACCAAAATTATATAGATATGTTAACGAAGGAAATAAAAAAGGAGAATCTAAGTTTGTTCTTAGTTTGACACTTCTTATCAAGATGATGATGATGAGAATCTAGCCATGTACAAGGTTAAACTAGCCCATCGTATGTAGTAGTAATGGAGCAAGCCGAGTATTTTCCTAAAAGGCCTTATTTTTTAATTATGTTTGGACCTTTGGTTCCTAACTAGAGGTGTATACGTGTATTTCCTCATTGTCTTAAGGGGCTTCTGAGGATATGGAGGGGGGTGCCTTTAGAGAGAAAAAGGAAATTTTTGGAAATATTGCCTTGTAAAATATTGTAATTTCAAAGTCAATCTGAACCATCCATTATTATATCACATGGTCGCATATCTAATAGTATATGTTACGTTAGGGTTGTTAAACAAAGAAGAAAACCCTTTTTTTATGACTTAACTATATAATAAAAGCATAGTTATCGAGATAGGATTGCAATTAAGAGAGAGAAAAGAAGAGGTTGTAATCCCTTCCTTTGCTAGATGAGATGAAATAAAAGGAAGGAATCACTATTTCTTGGTAAATGTATCCCAAATCGAATAAACCACCCGTATTGGTGCTGATGAAATAAGCTTATTCCTATATATTTTACATTCATTCCAATTTTATTACTATATGAACAAGTCTGATGTAGAGATTTCCAAACTCAAAGTATGAATAATTTTAATATCAATATTTGATGAAATCTTCATCATTTTACAATTTTAAAACAATACATGATGGATTATAATTATTCTATCTAACTCTAGGGTCATGCAAAGTTCATAGTTCTACTTTCTACTTTGAAGGCAAGCCCACTCACCCTTACATTCTACAGCTAAACACATATCACCATCTTTTGCATACACTCTTCTAAAACCATCATTTCTTTAGTTTACATGTGTTTTCTATCCTTAGAATATTTGTTATTCAACATCCCTCATATTTATACTTCATCTTTGAACTTTAAGTTTATCTCTTCATTCAAAATTAATTTTTTAACTTTCTTTAGTTTACATAAAATAATTCATCATTAGAAGATTTTTATTCAACATCCTCATATTTTTACTTCATATTTGAACTTAAGTTATCTTCTTTATTTTGAAATTAATTTTATCTCTTAATTAAATTTCTCACTCTACATATGAAACATCCATATTCCAACACACCACCATAACACTAGGTTCAACATCCTTCCAAACATTGACTACAACACATAATCACAAATGGATAGACCATCATGACAATAGCTGCCGAGTCTCCAATAGCAGCATCAAAATCCCCCCTCCATCTTCTTGTACATCGACACTCAAGATGAATAGTAGATTCTTGTATCTTTTTTTTCATACCGGAGAGCAGAAAGCTACTGGGGCCCGCCGTACGCGGCACCTGGAAATACGGCACACGGTTCCTAAGACAGTGGATAATTCGGAGTATTTCTATTTGTACGTTCGACGGATGTGCATCCACTTGAAATTCCCCCTCCACAATGCCCGTTCCTCCACCACAAAATACAAGGACAGTGTGTGCATCTCAAGCTTGAAATTCTCCTCCACCATGCCTCGTTCCTCCACCGCACAACAATTAAAAATTTAAATTACGTAAAATTATGCAACATTACTCATGCATCCGTGCTCGTTCTTCCACCGAGCACAAAAATTGCAATTAAAAAATTAAATTACATTAAATTATGGAAATAAAAATAGCAATTAAAAACTTAAATTACAAAAGAGTTTATGGAACATTATGAAACATGAATGTATTATAATGGCAAGCTAATAATCCAAGTACATGTAATAAGAATATATAATTCAAATTACAAATAATAAGAATAAATCACGAAAAGAAAATTATAATCTAAGTACAAGTAATAGGAATATAACTATCAAGATGAAGATGAAAAATAAGTTGATGCAAAGATCAATTAGTTTTATAAGTTAATATAAAGATCAATTAATTTCTGTAATTTTTTTTTAAATGAAAAAAGAAGATTATTTTTTATACGAAAATACAATATAAAATTGGTAATTTTTAGCATAAATAACTAAAAAAAATCATTATTCTCAAAAAAAATGTACTCTATATTAAAAAAATATAAATGAAAAAAGAAGATTATTTTTATATGAGAATACATTATAAAATTGGTAATTTTTATATAGAAACAACTAAAAACTATAATTAACAAAAACAAGAATTTCTTTATTGAAAAAAATATAAAATAATAAATTGTAATTAAAAAATAGAACTTTTATAAAAAATCATAATTGTTATATTAAAAAAAAAGTCATAAAATGTAATTTCTATATAGAAAAATAAAAATCAAAACTTTCATATTGAACAAAATGGTAAAATGGAAAATTTCAATTTCAAATAGATAACTTCTATAAAAAAAATAGAAAAATGATAAATTCAATATTAGAAAAAAATGATAAAATGATAGCTATGATACAAAAGAATAGAAAAAAATAATTTCTATACTACAAATAATTATAAAATGGAAAATTTCGCCTAAATATAAAAAATAGAAAAAAAAGATAATTTTAATAATAGAAAAAAATATATAAAAGCAATTCTTAGTTGCAAATCCATAAATATGATACAAAAGAATAGAAAAATAGTAACTTCTATATTACAAATAATTATAAAATCGAAAAATTTCAATTTCAAATGGATAACTCCAATAAGAAAAACTAGAAAAAGGATAAATTCAATATTAGAAAATTTTATAAAATGGAAACCCATTTGCAAATCCATAACTCCTATACAAAGGAATGGAAAAACAGTAACTTCTATATCACAAAAAATAATAAAAATGAGAAATTGAAGTTTGCACTTGTGAAAAAAATAGTAACTAAATACACATGTTATTTTTATGTTCAAGTACAATTGCAAATAGCAAAATTACATTTTGCATAAAATAAAAATTAAATTTGCATGAAACTTTTATTAAAAAGTAGTAGCAAGTTTACATTTTTGAATAAGTAAATTTACATTTTAAAATTTATGTAAAAAATAATAAATTACATGTAAAAAATCATGTAGTTACAAATGGTATAGTAAGTTTGGTATGCATAGTGAATTTTGGCTAGGAGGTTTCTATAAAACAATAAAGTAAATTTACATGTTCATTTTTATATTAAAGTATGGTAGAGAATTATAAGTTTGCAATTGTTAATTTTTTTTCCATATTAAAGTAAGATGAGAATGGTAAGTTCTATTTTTTTAAATTGCAATAAAACTAGTTTCGAATGGTAAGTTCTATTTTCTTGAAAAATAATATGAAATTATGTCTCAATAAAGAAAAAGGAAAAAAAATGAGAAAATATTTTAAATAAATTTATTTTTATTCTCATTATTCTTTTCGATGATATGCATTACCAAAGTTTGAGCACATGATTATCACTATTGGATTTCGTTGGAGTATAGTGATTACCATTGTTGGATTTCATTGCAAAAGAGTGATCATCAGGAATTAATCGGGTTCATTTTCGGGTGAATACACTAGAAAGCAGCCAGTATTCATACGTAAATTTGGATTCCATAAGGACCGTTCCAAATTGAAATTAAATGAAAAATATTATTTGTTATTTATTTTTCTCTAAATATTAATATACATGCACATATCAATTGTCACAATTGTAATAGTTTTTAAATTGTATATCATGTAATAGTTTCTAAATTGTATATCATGGTCATATTTTCAATTTTATACTAGATCCATCGAATTAATGTGTTCTAGCTTCACATAGAATGCATTGTTTTTAATCCAATTATAGGTAATAACATAACTAGGATTTTATGCATTGTCTCCTTTGTATTCTCTATAGTTTGATTAAAAAAAATTCTCAAAATCTATACAAATAAAGTTAATTAAATTTTAACCGATGTTTTTTTCTTCTTCCCAACAACATACTTGGAGATCCCCTAAAGAACATTGATGGCACCTAGATCAAAACTCTAATTGAAATATATTGGAGACGAAACCGATGGAAAAATTTATTGCAAGTTCAGAATAATACTTGTGGGACATCGTTGACTTGAGCAAGAGATCATTTGCTTGGAATTGTAGGTGGAACTGTGGAGGAGTGGCAAAACATGTACTAAAATGAAGAAGATTTGAAGAAAAAGCCGGCGAAGAATCAATGCTGACAAGAAAAGGAAAGGTAGTCTAAGAAGCAAGAAAAAAAGAACACAAGATACACTCATGGGAAGAGAAAATGTTATAAATTCAACACCAAGCTCCTTCCCATAAGCACTGTGGCATCTACAACGTCTTATATGCCATATGGATCACAAAGAGAACTCACTTTACCAGATATTGATCCAACACAAAACATTGAAGCCAAGCCAGCTTGCTTAGAGCGAAATGAGGTAGATGATGCAGTTTATGAATTTTTCATCGTTGTAATATCTCTTTCAACACTATAAAAATCCCTTTATTTCATTATATGTTAAAAAAGGTTGGCCATTTTGGTCCACTTCATGTTCTTCCAAGCTTTAAGTGAAAGTCTTAGAACTAAAGGAATCAGAGGAGAAAACAAGGAATAGAGGAAAGAGTTAAACCAATAAGGATTCATGTGGGTCATTTGGGTGTACTTGGGGGCGAGTGATGGTTGGACCGACCGTCAATCTTAGACTCTTTGGGTGAACGCACTTGCTTGTTGCTCCCTGTGTGAGTGACCAACTATTTGTCTACCATTGATTGTATGGACAAGCAAAGACTGGCCGAATATTTATTTGAGATAATGAGGGATGCCATATTATATAGAGATACATGTCAGAAATGTGTTAAAATGCCTCCATAATGCATCCAATCAGAAACAAGGCTGGTGAGTTATTGATGGATCATTTCCTAAGTTGTTCCTGACACCTTTGTGCAGCACATTGTATTGATCTAGCCCTTCATGACATTGCAAAATAGTTTGGGTGCAATTAAATATATCTCAAGCAAGACAAATGGTCAAATTCATTCTTACCGATTGAGTTTGAGTATATTTAGAAAATACAAAACGAGGAATCTACTAAGACTAGGTGAAACTAGGTTTTCCACACATTTTATTGCACCGCAAAGGGTGGTAGAGAAAAAAGTTGGCTTTTTAAGATCATTTGTGTAATGAAGAGTTGGTGAAATCTCCTTATCAAGGCTCTAAAGGTGGTAAACTAGTAGAGAAAACAATCTTCAATGAAATGTTTTGGTCATGTGCACAAAATCATCTCTATTTGTGAACCTATTGTACAAATATTGAGGATGGTTGATTCTAATGTTGCATGCATGGGTTTTGCATATGAGGGAATGGATAGAGTAAGAGAACAAATATCATTGATATATAAGAATGATAGTTCAATATATAAACCAATATGGGAAATTGTGGAAAAGGTGGTGTATGTTGCATACAATTCATTACATGCCGCAAGACTTTTTCTAGCACCTAATTACTTTCATGTTCCTAAGGACAGATATCATGGAGGGAATTTATAATTTCGTTGAGAGGATGTATCCTAATCTTGAGATACAATATCAAATACGAATACAATGTATATCATATAGGCAAGTGACCGGTCATGCTTTCACTACGGCTAGGGAAATACGAGAGATATGTACTAGCAAGAGGTCACCCCCGCTCAATGGTGGTTTCTCCATGGATATGAGACACCTCAACTACAACCATTCGTTAAATCGTGGTGTTGAGTCGATTTATTAAGTGCATTATAATTATTTATACTCTTTTATATACATTTGAAATTTATTGCATGTAAATTTTTATACTAATATAATAATATTTTCATGTAAAAAAATAGGTCACTAGTGCATGAGTATGTGAAAGAGTCGGAGCACTCACAAGTTCATCCATAGCAAGAAAAGAAACCGTTTAGGAACTAGAAAAATCGGGCAAATTTGGCTAGCATTCATTGCAATTTACACTTATGGTCAATATTTAGAGGGGAAGAAAACAAATCAAATATAGGCCGAGAGGTTCCCCCTCAAGCTACTGCATCTACCCACCATCGTAATAATTAATTGTGGGATTATCTTCTACATTCACACATCACATCAATGAGAATGATGTGTTACTTAGAGATGTTCTAAAGCGTATGAGAGTGCTAGTAGTGATAATGCCTCTCTCATGAGTCAATATACCGATGTTGATGATGACGATGGAGATGAGATGACCTACACACCTTAAGATAAAATTTTTGTTTCTATTAGCATTTTAATAAACACTTATGTCCTAAACTATGTTTTAACTTTTTGGCATTTAATGATTGAATTGTTCTACTTTGACATATTATGATTCTTATTTATTTTTATTGCAAAATTGTTTTTTATAATGTTTAAAAGTGAATCTTTTATATGTAACATTGTTTTAACTATAATAAAAAATGAGCATGAATTAAATGATCTAAATACATATATCAATCTTAAATTAGATATCATTATTGTTGATTTCAAGAAGAATCTTTAGAAGTTTATAGATATCTCCAAAAAGGCCATTTAGGAGTGGTTCCAATGTTTGTAGATGGTATTTACATTTCCAAGTCTACATCTACTAATGATTTAGATAAATTTCATGATATTTAAAGATTACTTAATTCATACTTTTAATATCCAATATCTCTATTTTGTGACTCATATTATTAAATTTTACTTTTACATGTTTTTCTAATTTGCAATAATAACAAACTTGATGGATTTTTATCCTCATTATTTTTAAACCATTTTAGAGATCAGAGATCTATAACATATTAGACAAATTAATGTTGGAAATTAAACAAATATTTAATTAATCTTCATTAAAGTTTTTAATAAAATGATTGTTCATTTAAATTTAAAAAAAAAGTACTTGTAAGATGTATAATGTCGAATTTTTCCCGTATTGGATTTTATAAGGTTGAATTTTGTCCATATCGAATCGAATTCGACCCAATTTCATACAAATATGCTCAAGAGCCAACCTAAACAATAAAGAAAAATTCTGTAATATACATCTGAAATGGAAAAAGGTAATGCACATATATTTGCTTGGTCAGTAGATTGATGGTTCAAGTAGAGAATAACACTGTGACACATTCACTAATTAGTCACATAGACAAGGATTTAAAGCACAAAACATTGAGACACATCGAGCGCTCGAAATCAGAGGAAATCCCTAGTAGCATACTCCTGATCCCATCTACGTGTAGTGATCGCATTGATGCGTCCACCACATTCCGTGCAATGTCATATAAAAATAAAAAATAGAATAAATATGATTAGTGATAATAATCAAATCACATGACATGGCATGCCTAAAAAATTCCTACACTTTAGATGTGACGTGTCCTCGTTAAAGATGTGCACACTGCCTTGCTAAGCGTGTCACCAAACAACAAAAAATTTTAAAGAGATTAAAAAAAGCCATAATATCCAATTGTAGCATGATTGAATTCACGAGGTCCATAGATTAATGGAAAGGTCGGGTCGAATGATCTACCATCGTGCATATAGATGGAATCACATGAACACGAAGAGAAAGCACCTCCTCTTTTCTATTGCAAGTATGTGAGATGAAAGGCGGTGCGCTCACTCTCTCTTCGGGGTTCAAATTTTGGCTAATTTTAAGCAGATATATAGGTCTTTGTAATTCAATGTGTGAGGAAATGGTAAATGTGTACCTCACATATATATAAGACTTCAACTCATTGAATTTAATATAGTTTAGGTTGAAATGAAATCTCCTTCAACACTTAAATGAATGAGAAATAATGGTTTAATTCAATAATTTTGCCTCGAAATCGTCTCTTGAACCAATTGAAATTTCTATCCCTCGGGTTGAATTCGATATCATATGATTACGTTCGGACAATAGTGTCATAAATTTTTGGGAAGAATTTATTGCATAAGGGTAGTGATCAACGATTATTTTCTTAGAAGTGTTAGCCAATTCGTAAATTTTTTGACAAGCGAACAAAGTGGCTAAATATAAATGAGTCTTCAAGAGAGACATTTTCAGAAAATCTATCATTCTTGAAACGTCTATATGTATTTTTCCTTTGAAGATACCTTCATCAAGAGCTTCTTAGAAAGCCCTCGCTATTTTGTGAAGAAAATGCTCCCCCCCCCAAAATGCCTCCATCTTCCTATTTAATCCTCACAAACCTTCGTTTTTCACCACCTTTACCCTTTAAAAATCTCACAAAATCCCCTCCTTAACCCTCCATCCCATCCTAAAACCCTTTTTAAACCTCGTAACATCCTTTATATCTAGTTTAAAAAACCTCTTTTCATCTACCTGTAACCCCATTCGGGGTTCGAAAAAGCATTATTTTGGCCTAAAACCCTCTATTTTACACTATAATGGAGTTTAGCCCCCGAGGGCTTATACTCTATAGCCCTTCTTCATATAATCAAGATTCCGCAACGGCACCTAAAATCTAAAATCACTTAAAAGGCCTAAAATACCTTCTCGCTCCTTTATAGTGCTAAGCCCCGAGGGCTTATTTCTCGTTAACACTTCCCCCATATAACCTCGCGCCTGTGACCAGGCGCTAGTCCCAAATCATAAATCGCACCCAACTATCTATTCATGCTTGTTCTTTTATTTCTTCCAAAATCTCCGATGTGACAATTTCTTTCTCTACTGCTATACCCCCACCGTTGGTCTACATTAGATCGACGGCCATCGCGCCGTATCATTCTCCCCCCATCGCCTTCTCCATCATGCCTCCGATTGCATCCGGACCATTGATATCCCCCCTAGATCTAATGGCCATCGCTCACCGCATCGCGCCGTCCATCCGTTCTCCGTCCCGCTTGCGCGATCTCCGATTGAATCACAACCGTCCGTTTCGTAGATCCGACGGCCAAGATTGTTTTTCACACCATAAATTTTCTCCCCCTTTGTAACACTCTCGTGACAATTTTAGATCTCACCATCCAATGTATGTATCTAACGCCCTCGCATTTGACCTAATAATCCCGATGGCCCAACATATGCAATGCCAATTCCCATCCAATCTTAGTCGTTCATCCGATTTGATCCGACAATCCACAATGAACCTTATGGCCCATTTCCGCCTCAGGCACCTTCCCCCACGGCTCGCGCCTCCAATGTCGCATCTCCCCGCCCCACATCCAACCCGCCGAGAAACATATCGCGTTATTTTAGTGTCCGGGCTTTAACGTTTTAAAATCGTGATATGGGTTAGTTTTATTTTTTCCACGTGGTGCACGATGAGTGGAATCGCATGAATTTCTTGAATATCATTTACCTGCCTTCGACCTCATGGTAAAAACCACCCTGCTTTTTCCACCTTACTACATGTTCTCCTCCACATCGAGCTTTCATGTTTAGTCCTAGTTGTTGATTTTTTTGATCGAATGTACTCTATATCGCATCGTGTTTTTATTTATCCGCCATTCAAACTGACTATTTCAATGATCTCTACCATTGATCTCTTACAATGATCCAATGTTCCATATTCAATCTCTCCGCCCTTCCAAATTCCACGACCAAATGCCCCATTTATCATTTAGAATTTTTTTTCCTTTAGCATCCACCCAAACGGTAAACCTTATGTTTAACAAGAAAGGTTATTTGTTTCCGTCTAATTCACCTAACTCCCGCATTCCGTGACCTCGAACGTCGACCACCACCTATCGCCCCAATCCAACGGCCCGGTAACCACCCCATCTTCCTGGTGACCTCATCGTGCTAGTTTTCTTCCATTCCGTCGTTGATTTTTGACCGGTTTTTTTTGCCTACATCCTCCATTTCGTCACTTCCGCAACGTTTCCACGAGTCTTCCACAAAGATTCCTCCCCTCACTCCCCTAGATTTTATAACATGTTTATTGTATTTTTCAGGGTATACGTATGGTGAAATAATTCTGTCACAGTCACAAATACCGTGATTGAGAGTGGAAAGACCATCATAGAAGCGACAAAGAGTATCACGTAAAGGATTTAGACTCCTTATTGAGGATTGCCATTCGTAATCCGTTGTTTAAAGGATGAAGACCATAAAGATGATTAAAAGGCTTAATGAAGCCTAAAGCACATGAAGGAAGCCATATCCGTGTTTAAATATCAACAACACCTTTCTCCAAAAGGACTAGCTACATCACTTCTACCATCTTCCATCAAACAATTTAATCAAATATATTACACCAATAATAGCCTTAAGAACTGTCAGAAAAATAGTTACTTAAGTATGGGAGACCTCATTCTCTAGCCACTTTACTTCTTTCCTTTGTGTATGAAAACAGAGTACTCTATAGCCAAAAGAGTACTACGTAACATATCTAAAGTTATTAACAAAGACTTCTAGACCACTTAGAGTACACACAATTAATGAAGAGACATTTTATAAAAGAACAATTTAATCTTCTTCTCCTCTATCATAATGAAACAATTAAGTTTACATCTACCCTCGCTATCACTCAATCTCCATAAGAACTGAAAAGAATACATTGTAAAGTTGTTGTTGGTTGATAGGGATTTATCGATCGTTAGAACCGTTATTGGGGGGAAGTAGCCGAGTAGTTTGTAATTTAGTAGGCCGGGAGGAGAAGTCCGGGAATGTAAAGAGCTATCGAGCTTGAAGTATGTGACCGGTTTTGGTACATCAATTGAATAAGAAAATTTCACATGATCCTGGGTCTATATTAGGGGTGATGTTTTCCTTACTATGATTGTCTCATTTCATATTTGATCAAATTGTCTCTGTTATTATCTCCGATAAGAGTCGCAAATATAGCTTAGGATATAATGTTGTAAAGTACCCTAATGCCTCCTACTCTTGTTATCTTTGATTTTTTCTTACCGATCAGGTGTTTAAGAAAAAATTCATCATAATTTAACTAGTATAAAATTTGGCTAGTCCATGCTTACTAATGTATGAATTTGGAGTTTGTCTCTTAGATGTTCTTGTTTGGTTTCTTTAAATTTAAAGAATTGGGATACCGTGATTTAAAGTTAGCCCTATCCATTACCAAGATCCTTTTCCAAAAGCTAGCCTTACTAAGATCCCTTCGAGTTAGTGTCAAAAGCATTGAAGGTTAAAAGTCCTTCTCTCGATCTTAGGGCCCCGCTCGTGTTTAATATTAAATGTTTTATACTATTATGAATGGTTATGAGACCGATGGATTGAGTTTCCTTTGAAGTATGTCAAAGCAAGCTCGGATTTAAATGACATTTGACCTCCGATCTTAGTCGCACTTTGGTCTCTTTCTTTCACCCATTCTTAATGTTCCATTCTACCATCTATCTAAAAATATCCTTTGGTATAGATGAATTTCCCCCATGGAAACCCTTGGATAGTTTTTATGCAAGTAATCCCCTTTCATGACTTCATAGCCTATCAAGATTGACCTTTCTATTGGCCTATTTTCCCATGCCGAAACATCCTTCTATTCCGCCCTTTATTTCCATAACATTCTCGCCAATGATCTCCAACCAAATAATCAAAAATAAAAAACCCGTGTGCTTCATACCTAGCCTAATACCTCATTTTGAGCCTTAAAGATATATCATTAGTTGGCATTTAAAGAGAGATCCTTCTCCGTATCTAGGAGGGCTTATCCCAGGATCCTAAAGGGAGTTAGATGTTGTATTATCTTTTTGGTCTTCCCACCGTCAAAACATAGGAACCACAACATAATGGTGACTTTTGCCGGGGACTTATGAGTGTTTTCCATCTACATCTCAGTATCTCGTAAATCCAAAATATCTCAAGTTAGATTGGTATTTAATTATTGATGGTGGACAAAAGCCTATTTCAAACATTAGAATTTTTCCATCTAGCGACTCCACACCCCATGACTCGTAAAATACCAAATGACTCCACTGGTAGAAGACCCTGAACTGGTTGAGAAGATATAGTGACCTCTTTTCAGAAACATGGATCCAAGTATGGATAGAGATGTAAATCTAGATGCTTTGTGGGATAGAATTGCAAGAATGATGAACATACTCGGTGAGAAAATTTTGGAAATGTATGAGGCTAATTTAAATGCAAATATTAATTATCTAGAACAACCCATGTTTTTTCTAGAACAAGAACAAATTCAAGACCTAGATAATGAGCAAGACATGTATGATGCTCAAGAATCTATAGAAGATGGAGAGGAGGGTGATCAAGAACTGCCTGATTGCCTACCTATATCTTGTACTATGCCGATAAGAGAATATCATGATCTAATGGAAAAAGCTAATAGGAACACTTCTCCAGTGAAACACGAGACCACATAGCATAATCCGACATGTGGAAGAAGAAACAACTCATGAGCCCCGTATTCTAACCGAGCATCATCATGTCATGAGGATTTGTTTGAATCAGAAGAGATCGTGAAACATAAAAAACTCCTCAAGGTTTCCCCGCATGCACAAATAAATATTCCACAGATAGGCTCATGAAGGCATCCAACCTCTCGAACCGCCTAATACAAGAAACAGAGTCGGTGCACTTCGCTCAAAGAAACAAAAGAAAATATTCCCCTTTTATAGAAGAAGAAATAGATCAGATCACTTCAATAGAAAGCTAGCCCCCGAAATTCTTGACAGAAATCGTACACTCTTGCTCATTCATCTATTGAGTTTGATTATGCAGATTTAGAAGAATCCTCCGTAAATCGTAACGAAGAAGGACTTGTTGATAATCCAAGATGTTTGATTGGTAGCACTACTTAGATTCATGATTTTCCTATTTTGATATATCCGATGATGACGTCCTCCAAACAGAAGATGATCTTCTAGGGCCATCATTAGTATACTTGTGGGAGGAAGATCGGCCCCCTCAACTTCAAGAAAGTAATGAGCCAAGTCACCTATCTATGATACCGATGGGGAAAAGTTATGAAAGTCTAGTAGTAGATGAATATTCATTGATTTTCACTTTTTTTTACCGAGCATCGTTGACAATTTTCATGTGATGGGGGATCGGCAGTTGCCCATCTCATAAGGTGAAGAGGAAAATAAGGAAGAAATTATTGAGCGCTTGAAACTAAAGAGCCTTCCCTTCAAAAGGAGGAAGAAATAGAATGTACTCTGCTTTCGCACATAATGATCTTTTCACGCATCTCAACACACCGTGATCGAACATCTCGCAGCTACAAGAGGTCAAAGACCGCAAGATATGATGGAGTCCACCAAGCCTTTCGCAGAGTGATGAAGATGAGGAAGATTTTCTTTCTTGCCAAGAGAATCTTTTTCGATCCGAAAGGAAGGAGAAGCAACTCGGTTGAAGCCTACTTTCCAAATATCCACAACAAGGTATCATTTCAAGATCCTTATGCTCATTTCCCGCAAACATTTGAAGACAGATCAAAGGTCGTTGCCACTTTGTTGCGGCATAACAAGGAATATTTAAAAGCCGCCGTTAAAAAACAAAGAGAATGGGAGTGGCCTCGCCTTATCAAAGATGCTCAAAGAGATGAGAAGAAAAGACCACTATGGATCATATGATTAACTGGATGTATTGGAAAAGAGATTTTGTAAGCTAGACATGTAAATATCTCAAGTTAGAGTAGGGTAGGTAAGAAATATCAATAAAGCTCACCTAGAGCATTTGGTTAGTTGTTTTTAGTTTCTAAAAATTCCAGCAAACCAGAAATTCTAATCCCGTTTGGCTATGTTTCAATTTCGTCTTAGAATATAGAGAAAGAAATCAACAGACAAATAATCATATATTTAGCTTAGGTAGAGAAGCTATGAGGCCAACTATTTAATCAGTCCTTCAAGGGAGTAATAAGGTAGAGAATAGTTTATTTTCATGCTTTTGTAAAAAAATTGATGATGTAAAAGGTTTGCAAGTCTAAATGCACCTTGAAGAAAAATGTTAGGACAATAGGATGGGTAGGTAGTTGTTTGAGAAGATTTTTTCTCCCGATATGATGTCTTCATGATTTGTGGCATTGGATCCAAGAAAATAAAAATATGTGTCAAGTACCGTGCATCCGGCCTACTCCAAAGATTATTCTCCGAGGTTCTCGACACCTTCAATAAGATGCCATCCCCATGTGGAGCCATCTGTTAGCCACCTATAAATTTTGTGACAAGCAAATAGGTGGCTAAATATGTTCTCGAGTCTTCAGAGAGAGACATTTTCTTTGAGAATATATCATCTTTGAAACCTCTATATGTCTTTTTTTCCTTTGAAGAGACCTTCACCGTTGTTTTCTTAGAAAGCCCCGTCGTTTTATGAAGAAAATGCTTCAAAAAAGGCCTCCATCCGCCCTATTTAATCCTCACAAAACCTTCGTCTTTAACCACTTTTTCCACTTTACAAATCTCACAAATTCTCCGCTCGACCCTCCATCTCGACCTAAAAACCCTTTTTAAAACATCATAATATCCTTTATCCGTTTAAAAACCCCCTTTCTCATCTACCAACGCCCCATTTGGCCTTAAAAACATTATTTTGGCCTAAAAACCTCTATTTTACACTATACCGTAGTTTAGCCCCCGAGGGCTTATACCTCGTAGCCCCCTTCTTCATATAACCGCAGCTTGCAATCTAAGCACGCCCAAAACCCAAAAAATCCCTTTAAAGGCTCAAAATACCTTTCTCCCGCTCCTTTATAGTGCTAAGCCCCGAGGGCTTATTTATGTTAACACTTCCCATATAACCTACACCCAAAGGTGTGCTAGCCCCAATCGCAAATGGCAATCGTAACCGTCTATTAACGCTTGCTCTTTTTTTCTTCCAAAAATCTCTCGATGCGATTAGCTCTTCTCTACCTCCACCGCAATCTCCACCATTGGTCTACATTAGATTGATGTCCATCATGATGTATCATTCTCTTCCCATCACCTTCTCTCCATCACCCCTTCGATTGACTCTATACCGTTGATCTTCCCCTGGATCTGACCCGTCACGCTCAACTACTCGCGCTCATCCATATGTTTTCCTCCCGACCGCATGATCTCCGATTGAATCACAACCATCCATTTCTCGCATCCGATGGTCAAGATCAAGTCAGCACACCATATAAATTTTTCCCTCAGAATAATTTCGCACAGTTTTATCCCCGCCGTCCAATGTATAGATCTAACGTCTCTGATTTGACCCTATGAAACCCGATCACCCGAAGACATGCAATGTCGCCCATCCAATTCACTGCTCATCCTGGCTGATCCTACGGTCCACGTGAACTTGATGGAACACTTCTGCCTTGCACCTTCGCCCATCACGCTCGACCTCCACCGTCGCATCTCCCCACCCCACATCCAATGACCGAGAAACATATCGTGTTATTTTAGTGTTTGGGCTTTAACGTTTGAAATCTCCACATATGGTTAGTTTTGTTTTGCCACGTGGCACGTGATGAGTGGAATCGCGTGAATTTCTTGAATACCATTTAACGTCTGTCTCGCGTGAAAACCACCCCGGTTTTCCGCCTTATCACTCCGTTCTCCTCCCTGATGGAGCTTTCATGTTTAATCCTAGCCATTGATTGTTTTGATCGAGCGACCTATATCGCATCGCATTTTTATTCATCCACCATTCTAACGAATTCTTTCGCCAATATCCACCGTTGATCTCTTACAATGATCCAACGCGTCCACATTCAATCACCCTCCGCCCTTCCGTTCCACCACCAAATGCCCCGACTTCATTCATTTTACTCTTTTTCCTTTGTTATTCACCCAAATGGTAAATTTTTATGTTTAACAATTCGGGCTGTCATTTGTTTCCGTCTAATCTCGCCCAACCTCCCCGCACCGTGAATTCCCACCACCACCGCCACCTATCAAACCTAATCCAATGGTCCGTAGCCGTCCTCGTACCGTACTTTCATCGCTAGTTTTCTTCCATTCCGTCATGATTTTTACCCGTTTTTTCGCCTACATCCTCCATTTCCGTCATCGCGCCACCATTTACACAGGCTCTGCCGCATTCCTCCCCTCACTCCCCTAGATTTTATGATAGGTTTATTTTATTATGCAAAATGGTATACGCATGGTGAAATCATTCTATCTCCACACCACAATCACCGTGATCGAGAGCACGTAAAGACCATCATTTAAGAGGAAAAGAGTATCAAGAAAGGATTTAGGCTCCTTATTGATGATTTAACGCCTCGTAATCGTTTTTTTAAAGGATGAATACCAGAGATGATTAGAAAAGCTGAATTAGCCTAAAGCACATGAAGCAAGCCATATCCGTGTTTAAATATTAGCACCTTTCTCCAAAAAGGACAAGCTATATCACTTCTACCATCTTCCATCGAACACCGTAACCGCTATTACACCGATGATGCCTTAAGAACTGTCAGACAACAGCTATGGAAGTATGAGACCTTGCGGAACTTAGGCCACTTTGGTTTTCGTAAGGAAAACAATAGCATCAGCAAATGTAAGAGTACTACACAAAACATATAAGGAAGTTATTAACAAAGACTTGTAGACCATACTTTAGAGTACACACAAGCACGAAGAGCCATTTTTCGTAATGGGCACTCGACCTTCCTCTCCTCTCGTCATAATGAAACAATTAAGTTTACATATACTCCCGGTATCACTCATTCTCCTATAAGAACTCCAAAGAATACATTGTAAAGGTTGTTGTTGGTTGATAGGGATTTTATCGACCGTTAGAACTATTATCAAAGTAGCCGAGTAGTCTGTACTCTAGTAGGTCACAGGGAGAAGTTTGGAATGTAAAAGCTACTGGAAATAGCGATGTACCGGGTTTCACATATCAATCAACAAGAAAATTTCACAGATCCCGGGTCTATATTACAGATGTTCTCTTACTATGATTGTCTCATTTGATATTTTATCAAACTATCCATTATTCTCCGATAAGAACTATCACCCAGTTGAAGATATACTGCTATAAAGTACCCTAATTCCTCCTTTCTTCTTATCTTTGATGTTTCTTATTTATCAGGTGTGTCTAAGAGAAAATTCATCATATTTAAACTTGGGTGATAAGTATGGTCAGTCCATGCTTACCGATGTATGAATTTGGAGTTTGTCTCTTAGATTTTCTCTTTTTTTGTTTGTTTTCAAATTTAAAGAATTGGGATTCTAGGGATTTAGAGTTATCCCTATCCATTAGGGTCCTTTTCCAACATCTAGCCTTACTAAAGTCCCTTCGAGTTAGTGTCAAAAGCATTAAAGGTTAAAAGTCCTTCTCTGATCTTAGGCCTTTGCTCTATGTTTAATCTTAAATGTTTTCTACTATTCCGAAAGTGGTTAAGTAGGACCGCTAGATTGGAGTTTCCTTTGAAGTATGTCAAAGAAGGCCTTGATTTAAATGACATTCGACTCCGATCTTAGGCCGCACTTTGGTCCGTTTCTTTCACCCATTCTTAATGTTCCATTCCACCATATATCTAAAAATATCCTTTTGGTATATATGACTTGCCCTATGGAAACCTCGATAGTTGTTATGCAAGTAATCCCCTTCATGACTCCATAGCCCAATGGATTGACCTTTCTCTTGACCTATTTTCCCATGCCGAAACATCCTTCTATTCAATTCATTATTTACTCATAAGCTTCTCATTAATGATCGCCAACCAAACAATCAAAATAAAAAACCCTCGTGCTTCATACCTAGCCTAATACCTCATTTTCAAATTTTTAAAGATATATCATTAGTCATATTTTATAGAGAGATCCTTCTCTAGATCTAGGAGGTGCTAGATCCTGTGGATCCCAAAGTGGTTTGATGTTGTCTTATCTTTTGGTCTTGCCAACTGGGCCAAAACATAGGAACCACAACAAGAAGCAAAGGTGGAGAGTGAGAAAATCGTAGCACCAAAGTTAACAAATAGAAATAATGGAGAGTGAGAAAACAATAGAAATATCTTTAACAACTTGATATAGGGAGTATTTTCAAGTGGTGGTGTTGCCATCAATTACATGAAACATTTGCCGGTGTTTCCTTCAATTTTAAAAGGAGAGATTGTTGAGCAAGTTGACACTTGGATGTCACCGATGTCAAGTGAATAGAAGTTTAGGGGTAGCTTTTTTCGATGTTGATATTGCTATCATTTGTGTTTGTTGATTGTTTCATGTGTAGGATAATAGCTTATACCGTAAAAGGAAATTTATCTATAAGTGATTTTTTTCAATGCTACATGCAAATATCTTGCTGGATAACACTCTAACAGACATTTCCAATGGTATACACACCGGGTCAAATCCCTAAGGAATGGAGAATAAATGTAGTTTGAAGTGAAGGCAATATTTTAGCAAGTAAATAAAGATTTAAGGAAGTCATACATCTTGGACATATGGGTAACCCAAAGTTAGAACTTCGAAAAAAGAGAGGGTTTTGATCTATCCAAACTTCTTTGGGAGTTCAAATATCTAGACTTTCATGCATTTGACATCACGCTCTAAGAAATGACAAGCTGTGTCATCTCAATAACTAGATATCTAGACTTATCTGAATGCAAAAGATATGTATTAATTCAGTTGAAAGTGAAAGGTGTCAAGGTTACATTTAGCAAAGTTCCCTAGAGGAATATATATCAAAATATATGAATATAAAGGTGTTGCACTAGGAAACCACTTAATCAAAGTTAATTCCGCATCCATATTTATTTTGAAGTTTGTTGGGTCATAGTTCCACTTTGGATATGGTTCTACACTAAAAGACATATCAAGGCATCTGCTTTAATGGAGGGATAACAAAAATTACTTAAGAGATCAATTTGATACTTGATTTATTCGATTTATAATTATGTGACAACCATGCAAATAAGAGATGATAGGTGGTAGATTCATTGGTTGACTCTAATGACTTGGAAAATCATTAAAGTAGTGGACAATATGGTAAGGAAATTAGCTATGAGTGGTGAGCGGTGGAAGTTGGTAGAGTGACAAGCCCACAATCATAACTCCCTAGTCACAAGGGGAGCGACATTCAACACCCAAACACCTATCAAACCACTAGTCCAATTTGTGTTCACTTAATGGAATTGGTTTGGTGAGAAGTGAGTAGCGATTGTTGAGGCTCCTAGTCACCACCACTAGTCATAGTGGGCTAGGTATAAGCACCCAAGAAATTATTGAAATGCTAGTTGAATTGGTGATCACTCATTCAAATTGGTTCCAAATGATGGTCAATGAGGTTCCCAAATACAATCGGTTGGGTTTAAGAAAAAATTATCTAATTACTTGGTCCAATGAACCATGCACAAGTAGTGAAGAGTGTCAAGCCAGCAGTAAAGCCTTCACACACTTTATGATGCGTGAGGTGGTAGCATGAGGTAGTAGCCAAGTGGTGTTGGGTGGTAGTGATGTAACAAAGGTGATGATGTGGCACTATATGAGCATGACATTTTGCAAGTGGATTTGGATTATTTGGGTGGCCAAGTGGACCCAAGAGGCACTCCTTTATGACACATGGAAAATACATCAATGACGCATGGCAAAAAGTTGATGTGTCGTTGAGGTAGCAAAACCTCAGATTTACACCCGGATTATGTAAGGCTCCATAGTGTTAAATAAATTGGCCTATGTATATGCATTTTTTATAGTTTAGTGGGATATGCTATGATGTGGTGTCATGTTATATTGGGGGAATATATGAAAAATTGCAAACCCGCCTCATTGAAACTCGAAAAATAATGGGGGCCTAAAGTATTTCCTCTTCGCAGATTTAACTAGTCTATGGATTTGTTTTGGTTCATTTGGAGGAGACATGGTGGATTTTATTCACATATGTGATAAATCATGGATTCCCCCCAATGAAGTTTCAATCATCAATCTCAATCGAAGATCTTGGTGCACTTGTGGAAGATTTCTTTTGCTATTAAAGGTTTTCTAAACCGCTCACTTAAATCACCTTATGGTATAAGATTATGGTTCTAGCCAATGGTTAGATTCATATAGGAGTTATATTAGTAGAAGGGGCATGAAAAAAAATATTGGTGTTCAAGTGCCAAATTATTTTGAAGAATTAAAGCTCCTTAATGAAAAATATATTGATGAAACATATATAACAAAATTATAAGTGACATGGGTCGATGGAGAACCGATGCAAAATAGAGAGAGAGAGAGAGAGAGAAGTGGTGGATACACCATATAGAAAGAAAAATGTGGAATGAATATATGGGCATTGAGTAATGGATAAATATATAGATTACCACAGATTTGGAGCTACAATAATGTTGAGAATGGAAAATCTAATGTGTGTGATATAGAAGATTCAAGATGAAGAGAGTTATGTTGTGAAACAATGACTATGAGATGTAGTGTGAAAATCGAAATGAGAACCAAGGTTGAAGTCAATGCAATATAGAGATCTAAGGATATTTGTGCATTAGAGGAAATTTCAACCTAAAAGTAGTTTCTAAGGAAAATAATAAAATAATAGTTAAAATAATAAAATAAGAGAGGTGAATTTTGAGGGGGAAAAGAAAATATTTTATTTTAATTGTATTTTTGTCTTATCTCCTTATAGATTTACTCAAATTTCAAGTGTACATACTTGTTTAATGCAAAATTAAATTCAACATCCAACAAGTATCTGACTCTCGTATACTTTTGAGAAGTTCCACATCGATAAAAATCAAAGGTACTTTAAAAATTATGTTCAACATGTTTTTTTTATATATCTTCAATTTTTATCAATGTGAGTCTTCAAAAGTATCCATAATGAGTACTTGTTAGATGTTGAATTTAATTCTGCATCCAACGAGTGCCTATACTTGAAATTTGAGTAAACCGGCAGGCAATATACCTATAAGTTTTCTCTTTTACCTCAAAAATATTTACATGTACCTCCTTTTAAATTTAAAGAATTTTGATTGGTTTACATATTACGACATGAAAATTTCATGGGAACTTTTAGATGCAATTCCTCTAATGAGAAGATATATTGATATTAGAGAGATATTTATGCCAAATCGAGTGGATTTGTGAGAGAATAGACATATATGTACAATGCATAAGCAAAGAGATGGTAAGCATACTTTAAAAAATAGGTGCATGGATTTGATTAAGGATCAATTTAATAAAATAACCAAAGATATAGAGTCTATTATTTAAAGGAAAAAAAGTTTGATGCAAGTAGAAATAAAGAGAAGAGAGAACATCTAAAAATGTTGAGATCAAATCTCGCCTTGAGGAGAAGAGATGTAGATCAAATGTACATGTTGTGAAGAATTTGGGCCAAAAGAGTGTTCATATATCAAGAACCAACATGAGTTGGATTATAGAATAGATATGAGAAGGAGTTGAAGGTTAGAGCAAAGTAATATTGGTAGATATGAGAGTTATACAATTGGTTCAACAATATTTTGTGTAAATATATTATGATTTTGAGTTTCAAAATGAATAAAAGAAGAACATAATGGGTAGATCAAGTAGGTTCTTGTAGATCAGAGGGTTGGAGCCTCATTTAGGTTAGAGCATGTAAAGAATAGGGGTCAATGCCTTTAAAACCTCGCGTTTTCGCAAAACACTCGGGAGTTGGTGCTTGCAACGAAAGGGGATTGGGGCCTCTTGTAGGTTGTGGCCTACATAACTTAATGTAATATGATGTTGGTGCTTGCATTTACATCATAATAATAAAAAGATTTATGCTTTTCTCTTGCATGGTTTCCATGTAAAGATTCTTTGTTTAAATATTATTTTATTGGTGCATTGAATTCTATATTGTAGAAAAGATTCTGTTCTCAGAGAAAAGATTCCGTGTTTAAATATTATTCTATTGGTGCATTGAATTCCATATTTTTTGATTGTGATTGTTCGAGTAAATAATTGTTAATTTTTTTGAAATATTGGTTCACCCCTCCCCATCAATGTTTCCCACGTATAAGTAATATGAAGAGTGTTTCCCACGATAAGTAATATGAAGAGTCACAATTGATAGGAAACAATAATCAAGATTCCAAAATAATTTTTACTATTTATCCAGCATCATGGGTCATGCATTTATATGTGTATTATATTATTCAAACACATCACATATTTATTTGCATTTCATTAGAACATGATACATGCATTATATTGCTTTGTCTCCTTTGTCAACATTGATTCAATCATTAGTAACACTCCAACATGTCCACTTTTAATTATGTAATTGATTCAAATCATTAGTAACACTCCAACATGTCCACTTTTAATTATGTAATAAGATATGGGACATAATTTCGAGTTTTATTGTTATTTCCCATTTGGAAATAATACAAGCATAGATTTTCTCTACTCATCTATGAAAATACACTTAGTGCATCCTTAATCAAAATTTTACACAACTTATACAACTTATATGGTTCTTGATGTAGATAACAAACTCAAATTACAAAATAGTACGAGTACTTAGGTAACATCGTCTTGATTTGAAAACTTAAAGATAAGCATTTATAATATAACAATAATGACTTCAAAATGTTTCTATCTAAGTCTAGGGACATGCAAAATTCCTATAGTTCTACCATCTAGGTTTAAAGGAAATCCAACTGTCCTTACATTAAATAAAAATGCACATCACTAACTTTTGCATAGTATTTCAAAATGCATCTTTGCTTAGTTTATCAATGTTTTCCATATTGATTTTATTATTTAATGTCCACCATTTTTTTTACTTCATCTTCTACACCAAAGTTTATTGTAGTTGAATTTGTCACATTGCATATCAATATCCATGTTCTAGCACATCTACATACCATTAGCTTAAACATCCTTCCATCATTAACATCAACAATACGTTGACCAATTGCCACATCACCATGATGATAGGCAATGAGTCTATAAGAGTAGCATCAAAACCCTCCTACTCCACATCTTATAATATATCACCACTCAACATCGATGGCAATTTATTCTATCATTTTCCTAAATCAAGAATCACTCCTAAACTAGAATGACGGTAAAGGCACTTTGAGCTATACCAAAATGGACTAATGGGATACATGGTGCACTTTTAGTTAGCACACCCTCTCCAAAAAAATCTGGTACCTCATGACAATGCAATGTCTAAGAAATTTAATAAGTCTGGCTAAAGTAGTTTTATCTTTCATTCTTTGAGCTATGCTCATTTATCAATTATTTAATATTTCATATATCAATTATTTAATATTTCATATATCAATTATTTAATATTTCGATTGTGTGGCATTGACATGATTTATAATTATTTCCATCCGTTTATATTTACAACACTTTGTTTATTATTTCTTTTACTTTGACAATTAGTACTTTTAACTAAAAAACAAATCTAGACCATCTCTTCTAACATTTAACCTTTTTAGGTTTTATTGTTATTTATAGGTTCTTAACCAATCATTCAAAACTCTTCTCATTCTAAAATTTAACCCTTTTAGGTTATTGTTATTTATAGGTCTTTAACCAATCATTCAAAATTCTTCTCATTCTTTATTAGTCCCGGCGGGGGACTATTGTAATCTGATTGATTAATTTGCAAAGAAACGAAGCTGTAAACCAAGTAATTTACTTAGCCTAAAGTTTTAAAGTTATATTCTACAAAGTGTTTACAACCAATAAGAAAATTTCCACTGCCACCAGGAATTTCAGGAATTTAGAGATCTTATTTGCCCTCATATCAAGGCAAGATCTGAGAAAAAAACTAAAGATAGGTTTCAATTCATTTGGAATGTTTTCATGAAATTGATTAATGCTAGCATTAATAGGCAAGCATTTTATGCTAAAGTTACATGAACATATACTTTCTAAATTCTTTAATGTCTAAGCATGGCTCACCATTGTTCATTGGTTTACACATGGCTTACCATTGTTCATTGATCCTGCCTACATTTACCAACGTGATGTCACTGCTGTCGACTATTGCTTCCGGCTGAGTAACGTGATGTCACTGCTGTCGACCATTGCTTCCGGCTGAGTAATGACCGAGAGCAGCTGTATTGGTGTTATTTCATTTCACTTCAGCCAGTCGGTTTTGGCTCTTAACTTTGAAAAAGCTTTTGAGATGCAGACTCAAAGTTGATTGACCGACAGGAACATTTGCAAGAGAAACTTTTCTTGAGGAGAAAATGCGGCAAAGTATTTCTGCCTTGCCATCCTCTGTTCAATACAGGAGAGTACAATGCGATACGCTGTAGACTTCTCTGCAGAAGATGGCCAGTGGTGTCCGAGCCAGGGACCGACACTAGTGTTGGAGGAGTCAAAGGTAGCATCTGCAGTGGAGTCCAAGATATGGTTGCTGTATTAAATCAATCATCTTCTTTCGATCGTTTTACCTGTTGAATTGTGGTTTTCATTAGGCATAAAATCAAAACACAAATGTTCAGTCTTACGGTTGCTATGCATCAATATGGCATTTTTAATCCTGAATTTCATTGTTAAATACACAATTGCTCAAACTGAGTCTAGCATTAATGCAAATTTTCATGTCATATTCAACTCAGAATAGAGGATACTTTAGCTCTCGTTTCAAACTATAAATTCATTAATGGCTTTTCCATATGATTCTTAACAGCCGAAACCGAATTTTAAAACAAAAAAAGCGGTGAAAATCAGAAAAAGAAGAAGGTTGAACTAACCTTCCAAAAATAAGTCAAGCCACTGAAAAACTAGAGAGGAAAACAGCTAAAAAACTGGTGGAAAATCGTCGTCCAAACCAATAAAGAAAAATTTAAGGTCATTAACTGCCATATCCGGAAAGTTAACCAATTTAACAACTTCAAACATATCATCGGCTTCATCTCAGACTGACGTTCAAGTGTTGATTTCGACAAATTTTCGAAGAGAATAACTCACGGATTTTGTAATTTTGCCTGTACCTATATAGCAGATTCGATGCCAGGCCAAAATTTAACAGACTGAGACCATTATTTGTGCGTAATATTCGAAAATAGAAGCAAAAGACAGTATGTTTCGAAAAAAGGAGGTAACACCCAGAGTTTACTAAAAAAGGTGAAGTGTCTACCTTTGCTATTTCTTCGACGGAGGTGAGAGCCGAACATTGAGCATTAGGTTTTCCCGCAATTTCTCTATGCTAAACCGCGTCCTTATAACATATATTGCTCTTTGAGTTCCAGGATGTGGATGACGTTTTAAGGTTGCTCGTTTCTCGCCCTATTGCTTCAAGGCCCTGGAAAGAAGTCGTTTTTACCTTCTCTTTTCAGACTTGGCCTCCTGAATCTTAAGGACTAGAAGATCCCGTAAATGGCCCCTAGGTGGCGTGGTTTTAGCACCCTGCATGCATGCTCGCTCTGTTATGTTATGGAGGAGGTGAGGCACGTTGCGCTCATGGGAGGGCGCACATGGTTATCATGCTCTGTTATGTTATGGAGGAGGTGAGGCACCTTGCGCTCATGGGAGGGCCCACATGGTTATCAAGGTTTCTTTTAATTTTTTTTAATCACTTTAAGCACTGGGCATATGCTTTGGTTGCTATCTTGCTCTGATGACAATCATATTTTACTATCTGATGCACGAGACCAACTTTTTCGAAAGCATGTTCTATGTTCCAACAAATTTCTACCTCTTCTAGTTTTCCTAATAGCGCAATTGGTAGCCACTTTTATAGTTATTTATGCAAACTGGGAGTTTGTTAGGATTGAAGGCTGTGGATGGCGTTGGGCCACGTTTCTCCTTCTGCTATATTCGGCAACCGTTGTTGTCTCCTGTAAGTCGTTTTCTTGAACTGCAAGACCTGACAAAAAATCCTTCTATGCCGAGCCACTGAGCTTTCCCTCATGTCTTTGACAAACAGAACATTTGCAAACCCTGAATTTATTTTCGAGACTTACCCCAATTCTGAAAAATCAAGATACAGTAAAGATGTCGCTTCAATGCAAAATCTCTTTTAACAAGAATCTCTCCTTGAGAGCAACGGCCTTAGACAGGGGTAGTCTCGGCATGCAAACTTATCTGTTGGCTTTATAACTTATGTATCGAATTTATGATAGTGTAACCTTCATATATAACTATACTCCTTTTTCTATAGTTGTGTGGCATCATACCTTTATAAAGGCTAGGATTTGATATCAATCCCTGTATGTAGTATTATTATATTCATACACTCTAGTTCATATTTTAACGACGGTTGCAATGCGATTTTCGATACACAAGGTATGTAGGGTTTTCTAGAAATTTTTAAGGTATATGTGTTAATCGATGTTGATTCCACGACAGGTTCACTTTCACCTACCACATCAAGGTTCATAAAATAATCTTGCAAAATCAATTGTTGAAATATTTTCTAGTTTTTCTGAGTTATACAAACTCTGTTTCAGCAATGAAAAATTCATTCGTTTCTTTGCTGCATGTTGTGAACTATTCGCTTTGGAAACCCTAGCCTTACTGTAAAAATTTTCCAATATGGAGAATTTTTTGGTTCATTCCACCATTTATCATTTTAATAGCTCAAATGGAATGATGATTATTAGTTTTGTCCAAATTTTCTTCAAGTTTATTGTAGAGGTACATTTATGTTTTGTTAAATACATTTTCTTCGTGTTCGAATGTGTTTTCTAGAATATTTTTAACCATTCCTCTAGTTCGAACTAATGGTGTTGTTTTATTTACTGTGTAGGATTTTCTTAAATAATCATGAAAGAACCCCCACCGAGACCTACCCATTCTTTCCAAAAATTATGGGAAAGACAGGGACCAGGCTCTATGGGCTGCAAGTATTTGCTCAAATTATGTTCATTCTGATTCTGTGAACTGTCGACTGCCTTGGTTGTCCCAGGTCTCACAACCACCTATAGTGATGTCTGGCTTTGTAAGGCAAGAGGTTGAAGATATTACACCTCTAAGCTTTTGTCGTGCCACTTCAAATTGGATGTTTTTTTTGAATTTTAAGACTTAACTTTCATAATGTTGCAGGCTTGCTGAGATGCACGTCATGAAAGGCAATAAAGATGCAATAGTTAAAATGGGATCTTCATCTCAGAGATCATTATCTGTTCAATACTATGGTGTTAAATATGTATCAATTTTACGGGCCTTTTTGTCAATTCTGGACAGTATGGACCCTGAAATAATTATCTGTTCAATACTATGGTGTTAAATATACTAATTTTACAGGCCTTTTTGTCAATTTCTGGACATGGACCATGGAATAAAAGTTTTCGAGTCCTGTATATGTTATATTTGTGTATCATTTGTTTATTTAAAATTTTAAGCATATTTTGATTATCAGTGGAATTAGCGGCCTAGCACTTTCAACCTATTGTGTGGCTGAAAATTTTTGATAGCTCCGTGCTATTTAAAGACTTGAATTTAAATAACGCAGTCCGAGTCCGAACCTTCCAGAGTGACGTTACTGTCTCTCAGGGGAACTGTTACAGGACAACAAAACTAACTAGATAACAGAAGCACTGGAACTAACAACTTAAAAGCATGGATGGGATTATTGCACAATGCTTTGTTTTTGGGCTATTAAGTTGAAAATCCAGTCATTTTAGTGTTATATCAATTCCAGGGACTTACCTAATTCAATGGTAGGACTTGCCGCTTCGCAGCGTCCCTTGTTTTATATTGACATCTCAAACAACTTGTGCCTTGTAAAATTTAAATATACAACTTTAATATATAAATATTTAATTTATTTATTTAAATTGTTAAATTAAAATATTTTATTAGATTTCTAAACTTACGTATTTCTATGTTAATTAATGAAGGGGTAATGAATAGAAATGACAACTTTGTTATTGAATGAAATATAATTTAAGATAAATATTGTTGCTCGTTTAAGATATTTAAAATCATGCATATTTAAATGTAAATTTATATATTTATTTGTTTTAATTTTAATTAAAAAAAAATGAATATTAATAAAAATGATAATTTGAGGGTTTCTTTTAAAATATTATTTAATTTTATAAATATTATGAAAATTTAAGTTTTCATAATGCATACTCTTTTGCATTGATCAAATAATATTACATATATATAGGAAGTGTTGTTTTAAAATAGGGAAACTATCTTGGATACACAATCAGTTGGTTGAGAATATCTCAACTACACACTAATCTAGGAATCTATTAGATCTAAACAACTACTAGATAACAGGAACAACCTCTTCTAGATTGAAAGAATCACAAGTGAGACAAGTAGGAATTAAATTTCCAAGTTAGCCCCTTAATGACTACTTGTATCAATCTTAATATGCAAAGTCTAGTTGTGGTCAAACATGACAAAATAATATATCAACGTCCATATAAAGGAACAACCATCCACTAGAATGCAAGGGTGCACAACCTCTGCAACCACCAGTCTATTAGGATATCCTTCGTATACATATTTCTGTCAACTATTATCTATATACCCGTATCTTTACTTGAAAATCCCCTCCATCATCATCATCATCATCATCATGGGTTTAATTGGATTACCGATAGCCATGCTCTGGGTTTTATCGGATTACACTCAACCATACCCATAAGGGCTCTCAGCCACCAAGGCTCAGCATAGCCACGAAGGCTCACCAGAGAGTCAACTCAACCATGTCCAGGGTTTTCTCGGCTGACCCTAAACTATGCCTACAGGAATCCTGTCCACTTCACTCTCACATGTGGTTTCTGGCTTCCCACAAACTGACACTGCAAAGTTGTTTCCAGATGACCACAAACCTACAATTACAAAGTGGTTTTAAGATTACCATGAACTTCACGGGGGTATAGATGCCTCATTAGGCTTACATTACACTCCAACTCTTTCATTTATGAGGTATATACTTTCCAAAGACCACTACAAAACATCTTATACTTGATTACACTTAGTATGTGTGACTCATAATACAACATAATATTGAGTTTGGTTTATTTCAACATACATATCCCTTACCTTGTTTGTCCATCTATTACTGCATCAACCAACTTATTTTAGATTCATACTGCGTTAACTAACTACTTTTAGATTCATACTTAGTGCTTTCAACTTGAATATTTCTAACTTCAATTAGCAATTGCTAGAATAATAAATTATAATCAATTTCATTTACATGTTAATTTGATCATGCATGCTTGAGTTAAAAAAAAATAAAAGAATTCAAGAAGACAATTCATTTCATCGAAGCATATCCTAGTTTGATGCATAGTGGAAATTGTGGTTTCATATTAACCCATGTGAGATGATTTGTCATCATGTTTCTTTACCTCATAAAAAAAAAATTGTTAATGTTGCATCTTGTCTTATGGGTTTTGATGTGGCACATTGTTTCTCCTCAACCAGGTCTTCGATGCTTCGACCCTCCATCTCGATCATCACCAATTACTTCAACAATATGGGAACCTCAACCATTTGTTGCATGTTGCTTGTAGGTTTGTTGGATGTTGGTTATAGTTTTCTAGTCGCACCACAATCGGCTCTCATTTGCTGAAAACTACTCCTTTTTCACACCATAACAGTCAGTAATACATACTGCAACAACAAACAAGTTACAATGTTTGGGGTGATCTTATCCTTCATATCATGGAATTCAACAACAAGGATTCCGTTGAATTCATTAGATCAGAGTGGTGGCACATGCATATGACACTTCTTTCACCTCTTCGTCGTTGTATCTCTGCAGCATCAAGGAAATCTCCTAATCTGTGGATCAAATTATTCAAATGCACGACCTTGGTAGTATCTATATTCAGACGACTGGCTCAATTTTGTATTGTTGTAGCAGCATCATTCCTAGTTAACGTGCAGAAACATGTGCAGAAACACATACAACCTTACTCGCCCTATACAACTTCAATGTCTTGAATTTTGAAGGCATGACCACCAACGAGATCTACACAACTCTCAAACTACACCTCGACACCAAATTTTCAGCTCATATATCACGATAAAGTCAATACTCTCAATGCTCCACGACAACTGCTATACCATGAATTTGGATTGGGTCTTCATTACACTCCACTTAGAGCCACAATGCTCATGGCAACCACCACACTCAGATCACACCAAAATTATCTGCCCACAATTTTCAAGTCGTTTTAATAGTGATTTCAATATTTCAAAAAACCTTTCTAAATAATCTTCATATACATAGTGTTCTCTGTGGAGACCTGGGTTCAAATCCCAGCAACGATACCGCAAGTTGAAATATTCATTGTAGGTCCACACAAATTCAGTCTGGCGATTATAGGATCCTTATAGTTGGAGTAGCTAAATCAAACAATGATCCCCTTTTCAAAGCTCTACTGTATCCGCAGGGTTCAAACAATTGAGGGAGTTCTGAAAACAGTGGTATCGACTGTGTCTCCAACACACGACATGATAGTCGCTCCAAAATCCACACCAGTAGCTCAATGCGACATAACTTGATTTCTTTTGAATCAGCTCAAGATATAGAAACAAAAAACTAAAAAAATACAAATATATCCTCTTATAGATAAAAAACTGAATTGAATAGAAACTGCAGTTCTAAGGTGAGTACTGCACCTGCAGATTGCACAACAATGAAGAGTACAATCTACATTCATTAATCAAATGATGCAACTATAAGTACATCACAAAGGAGTAGAAAATTGTAAACAAACTCCTATATCCTAGGAACTAATCCTAAGTTAAGGAGCTATGTTACAACAATGTAGCCATTTCTCCATTCATATACAATAATATTAATTATTTCCAACTCTTCCCCTTAATGGAGGAAGGATTGTCTTGAATTCCTAACATCCCTCTAAATAATTCAAACTTTATTCTTCCAAGAGGCTTGGTAAAAATGTCAGCCATATTGTTACAAGGTTTATAGTATTCGACAAATATTTATTTTGACTAAAGTTTTTCTTCGAACAAAATGGAACTGAGTATCAATGTGTTTGGTGTTTTTTTGAAATATTGGATTGTATGCTAGCTTGATGGTACTCTAGTTGTCACTTTTGATGGTAGTTTATTCTTTCTTCTCTTCTCCTACATCATGAAGAAGTCTTCTCAACCAGATAGATTCACATGTAGCTGCACACAATTCTTGGTACTTAGCTTTGGTTGAAGATAAGGCTACAGTAATATTCTTTTTGCTGCTCCATGCTATGACCCCAGATCCAATGTTGAATGCATAACCTGTGATATATTTTTGATCATCCAAGTTACCTACCCAATCTGAATCTGAAAAACCTGCTAGAGTAACATCAAATGTGTTAGTGTATAAAATACCATAATCACTAGTACCACGAAGATACCTCAACACACTTTTTGCTGCCGCCCAATCACTTTCGAGAGGATTAGACATGAACTGGCTCAACACACTGACAGAGTATGCCAATTTTGGTCTAGTTTTAGTAAGATATATCAGACTACCAACCAGTTTTCTATACATAGTGGCATCAAACTCCTTAGTGCCATCATCACTGCACAACTTTAGATTCTGCTACAATGGTGTTGATGCTGACTTACACTGCTCCATCCTGAACTTTTCGAGTAGACTTTTGGCATAATTCCCTTGAGTAAGAAAATTTTGTCCAGAGTCTCTCCATATTTCCAGACCCAAACAATAATGTAGGCTTCCGAGATATTTCATTTCAAGGACTTGCGACATCTGCAGTTTGAGTTATTTGTTCAAAAAATTTTCATTACCTTTCATAATCATATCATCCACATACAAAGAAATCAAAATAATCTACCTATGTTCATTATACTTGGTATACAGATTTGGATAATTCATGCTCCTATGAAAACCATGTTGTAAGAAGAATGAATCGATCTTCTCATACCACGACCTGGGTGCTTGTTTTAAACCATATAATGCCTTTCTTAACCTACAAAACTAGATGTTCTTGCCCTTATTTGACAAATCCTTCAGGCTGGAATAAATAAATCTCTTCTTTTAAATCACCATTCAAAAATGCAGACTTAACATCTAACTAATGTAGCTTCCACTGATATTTTGTAGCTAAAGAAATTAATATTCTAATAATATTCATTTTGGCTACAGGGGAAAAGGTTTCATCAAAGTCTATTCCCTCTTGCTGTGAGTAACCTTTTGCTACCAGTCTAGATTTAAACTTGTCTATACTCCCATCTGCATTAACTTTAGGTTTGTACAACCACTTACAACCTATGGGTGTTTTTCCTTCAGGCAGTTCAACTAGATCCCAAGTATGGTTTTTAGTAATTGATTCAATTTCTTCATTCATTGCAGCCCTCCACTCATCACATTGACTTGATTCTTTATAGTTTGTGGGTTCTACAATATTTAAAATACTTTTTATTAAAGAATAGTCTTTCAATTTGGCTAGTAATTGAGTCTGCCTACCTAATATTCTCGGTAGAGGACTCACCTCAAATCTGTCAACTTCAGAATTGTACGGGCTTTCCTTATTGACTACATCACCTGTTTTTGCTTCTTTATGCTCATGCTACTAATTATCCCCGATGTTTTCTTCCACAAATAATGGAACGTGCCATTCTTTATTACTATCTTCCTTTCCTTCCTCAACATGTTCATGAAATATGACATCTCGATTTGCAAACATTTTATGAGTCACGAGATTAAATAACTTGTATGTTTTAAACTCAGTGCCATATCCTACAAAGATACATTTCATGGCTTTAGGATGTAACTTATTTCTATCCTCCTTCGGTATATGAGCTAAGGATTTTGACCCAAATACTCTTAAATGACTCATTGTTGGTTTGAATCCATATAATTCTTCAAAAGGAGTTTTGCAGCTGAGACATTTAGTAGGACTCCTATTCTTTAAATAAACAACAGTGTTGATGGCTTCAACCCAAACACTATTTGATAGACCCTTACCTTGAAGCATACTTCTTGTGCACTCCACTAGAGTTATGTTATTTTGTTCTGACACTCCATTTTGCCGTGGAGTATGAGGCTCTGTAAATTTTTGAACAATCCCATGATATCTACAAAAATTCATGAACTCACCCAACCTGTATTCTTCCCCTTGATTGGAGTGGATATTTTTTATGTATTTTCTTGTCTATTTCTCCACCAAAGTTTTAAATTTTTTAAAGCAATGAAAAGTATGAATATTTTTACTTAAAATATATCGAAGAGAATCTAGTGCAATCATCAGTAAACAGAAGAAAATAATATGCACCACCTAGCGACCTGGTTTGCATAGGTCCGCATATGTATGTATGCACCAACTCTAGAATATCTCTTTCCTTTCTATGAATATGCAAAGGAAATTCTTCTCTATGCATTTTACCTAATGCACATCCATCACAATCCAACTGAACACTATGAAAAATAGGGAGTCCATTGACCAAACCTTTTCTTTGAAGTAGTATGAGGTCTTGTAAATTAAGGTGACCGAGTCTCTTGTGCCAGATATTTTCGATTTTCAATCCTGTTGAAACTAGGGCTTGTTGTGTCATGATTTTAACAGTCAATCTGTACAGGCTCCCCACACGCACTCCTAATGCAATTGGTTCCATCCTGCTGTCCTTTATGACACAACATGTCTTGAAGAATTCTACTAGAAGATACTAATCTGTTATCATAGATACAAAGATCAACTTATTCTTAATCCTGGGCACGTACATCACATTCTTAATATGCCTAATGTCACCACTAGGAAATCTAACAGGAATATCACTGTACTCTTTGATCTCATTTCCTCTATCATCGCCTAAATAAATTTTAGATCCACACGAAGTTTCTTCAAAAGATTCAAACTGCTTTCTCTTACCTGTCATATGTGAGGATGTACCAGAATCAACATACCATATGTGATCCTCATCTTCCTTTGAAGCTGAAAGAGCACAATCAGCTACAAACAGTCGAAGATTTTGGATGTGGTGTTCATCGAAAAAATATCCTTTCTGCCTATTCTTCTTATTCCGAGCCTCATCTGTCTACCTCTTAAAACAAAACTTAGCTTGATGGCCATTTTTCCCACAATAAAAGCATTTAATGTCAGAAACATTATTTGCAGACATACCTCTAAATGGTCTCTTTTGAAACATGATACCTCCTCTATGTTTCTGCTATTGTTGCTATTGCTATTGTGGTTGTTTCCCTTTAAACTATCTTCTTCACCATCAGAGGAATATCGGCATTTTGAGGCCTTAAATTCTGCCATCGCTCTTATTCTTGTAGTAAAATTCTTGTCAATTCTTCAAAGGCGGGGGCTTTATCCCTTGCTTCCAAACATTTGATGAAGATTTGATATTCATCCTTCATTCCATTCAATGTGATTATTACTAGATCAGAATCAGACACCTTCTCTCTAATGTCACCCAATTTGTCCTTCAGGTTTTTGACCCTTGCAACGAATCCAGTAGCGGATTCATTTTCCTCCATCCTCATCGAAAATAGCTTTCCTTTGAGTGAAAAGATGAAATTTGTATTTTGTGTCTGGTATAAGTTCTTCAGCATCATCAAGATATCAGTGGACGATTTTCCATCTCTAATGTGTGGGATAATATTATCCTTGATGAACATCTTCAGTATGAATTTTTCTTTTTTCTCCCTTTTGTCCCAGTCTTGTATAAGTGTGGTTGTTCTTGTTAAAATATTTGGTTTCCGCTCATTGCCTATGACAATCGACCATGTGTTTTCTCCCTCAAGAAGTGTCTATAGCTTGAATTTCTAATTGGTGAAATTGGACCCGTCGAGTTTGCTGGACTCGTTGAGATACGTTTATATGGTATTATTCATACTGGACTGATCAGATTCTAGGCCCTCCGATGATTCTAACTAAGTGAATAATTACAAGCTACATTAAGAAGAACTCAATACATACTAGATTACAGATCTGCCACCGATCTGGCACGATCTTGTGACTGCAACTCAGATCCACCACCGATTTGAAGGTTACTGTGTCTACGAATCAGATCCACCACAAAAGGGAAAATCCCATGAGCAGAACTGGCAACAATATTTGCGACTCAGATCCACCACAGATGGGCGAATCCCATGTGCAGAACTGCCAAAAGAGAGATTGGCACCTTTCTGAGCCAAATATCCGTGCTAGAACAAAATCCATGCAATTCCCGAAATTGGCACGGGTATGGCTCCAACAGTTGCGTTGATCACACATATCGTCGTGACTGCTAGACCGGAAAACGCACCGACCCTCTTGTGCTCAGTAAAAGAAAAATCCGAGACTTGTGAGAGAGGTGTTTACTATAGGCCACCTACTCCTATGAGCATTGCAGCTTCTGTGTGCACCATAGCCACAAAGGCTATGTACCCATGAAGGCTCTGTAGCTGCGAGGGCTCTAAAGAAAACAAAATTAGGCTCACCCAATTTGAGCTCTGATACCATGATAAAAAACTAAATTGAATAGAAACTGCAGCTCTCAGGTGAGTATTGCACCTGGGGACTGCACACCAATGGAGAGTACACTCTAAGTTCATTAATCAAATGATACAACTATAAGTACATCACAAAGGAGTAGGAAGTTGTAAACAAACACCTATATGCTAGGAACTAATCCTAACTTAAGGAGCTACGTTACAAAAATTTAACCATTTATCCATTAATATACAATAATATTAATTATTTCCAATTCTTACCTCGACCCAGAAGGGGAAAAGGCCCAACCCAAATGGGCTCTGATACCAAATTAAGTTTTGATAGTACACACTATATTGCATTCATCAAATAATATTACATATATATATGAAGTGTTGTCTCAAGATAGGGAAATTGTCTTGGAAACACAATGTGTTGGTTGAGAAAATATCTCAACCACACCTTAATCTAGGAATCTACTAGATCTAAAAGAATCCTAGAGAATAGGAACATAATCCTCTAGAAAGAAAGGATCACAACTCAAACAAGTAGGAATTAAATTTCCAAGTTGAAAAAAGTTTGTAATTAAAAAATGGTGATTATATTTTATATATATTTTATTAATTTATTATATATATAAATTAATATAAAACTTATGTATATAAGTTAAAATAACAATTAAAAAATAAAATAGGTTTGTAATATAATTCATATTGTCATATATTTTCACCCACTGTAACACCTTAGGATGAAATTAAGTTACAAATATTTACTTTACGTTACATTTAATTACATTAAAGATTGGTAAAATGAAGTAAAACATTTTGATTAGTTTTTTTTTTAAATGAATAATAATTACATGAATACGAAATTCAAAATTGTCAAGGATTGACTCAGAGAAAAAATTCCAAACTCTAAAGAAGTTAGAAACAGTTGGGGACAATTACATTTTATTCTAGAGATAAATGGAAATCTTAGTGAAGAGAAGGGGTTATGTTCTAGAAAATAAAAGAAAAAGGAAGAAGTTTTAACAACAAAAGGACACTTCCCAGGAGGTATATAGAGTTGGACATGAGCTAGTGGAGAACCCTGACACAAAAAAGATATTCAGGATGGAATGCGGTCTTTAGGCCTATCTGGTTTTACTAAGATTCTTTGTCTACTTCTCTAGAGAGGAGCTCCAGGGGAGAAGTGGATATCATTTCTCTTCTCACAGTTGGGTGGACGAGATCAGTTTTGCTGTGTTCTTAGATAAGTGCTTATGTTCCTTTATAGATGTGTTTTTGAAATATTTTTTCATCGTTGTTATAAATGAACTGTTAAATGAAGCTATACGAATGGGTCATTTGAATTTATTTTTGTATGTTAATATTGTTTATACAGGTTTGGTAAGTTCTATAAGTAAGAGTTTTGCATGTTATTATTGGATATTACAAATCTAGTGACATGTAAGTAAAAAAGAATTCCTAAAACACTCTGTGGAATATGAAGATGCAAACAAGTGTACTTAAAATAATTATGTATCTAAGCATTGATTGAATTAATCCAGTGAAAGAATTAAATATCGTTGAGTTATGAATGTGATGGTGATGTTAACTGGCTTCTCATTGAATAAAACCCTAATTACAACCTGACTGTATGAGGAGAAAATATATTTCCCTCCTGTGAATGACTGAGACTAAAAGAATGTATTAAGAACCCCGAAAAGAAGAAATAAAGATATGATTCTATGGGTAAAACTTGAAGAATTAAATGGTGTCACAGAAACAAATAAACTATCGAGATGAGTCTCATGAAATAAACAATGAAACTGATCCTTTTTAACAATAACTAAGTGTTTATTTTACTGTTACAAAAATGTTTAATGTGGTTCATAGGTTGAGACCCATATTTTGGGGCGAGCCAAAACTCGGGTCTAGTCCTTTCTAAGGTCAAAAACACCATGAAATACTTTAGAAAAGTAATCATTTAAATTATATAAATTAGAAATCGCAAGGATTATAGAGATTTAAACAAGAACCCTTTCTTATGTTCAAAACAACATAACAATCATAATAATAACCCACGTATGGGTGTAACTGACTACAGTTGAAAATAAATGGTCACTTATAGTAAACAAATGAGATACATTTAGGTTTTGAAGGATAAGCTTTCATTGTTGGAAAGAAACCAATAGTTCAACAAACAAGTCATTTATACATATATATAAACCCTAAAGTGGTAGTTTCTCAAAAGTCAAAACCAATAGATACATTCTCTGTAATGGAACGACCATAAAACAAAACCATAACTAACCAAAGGGTTCCATGGTTGTGGTCGTGTAGCTGTAAGAAAACCTTGCACATTATTATTGTTAATTAAACTATTAAACCTACTTAATACCTAAAGTCGGCCAAAAAGGATAAATTGCAACATGAAATCCTCAAATAGTAGACACTCATTATTCATACAAATACTATGTAACTTGAGAAAATGAAAGGGTTACAAACCCTAGTACGATAAAGAGCCTCCAATTCAGAGGGAAAGATGTCGAGTAGACACCGAGGCAACCTGTAGGAAAAAGAGAGTGTTTATCATTAGTTTAACTTCAACCTTGCGAGTAGAGTGAAGAGAAAGTGCTGGGTGAAGAAACCACTTACCAGTTTGGCCAACCGAAATGGATACATGATGGAAATCTTGTTATTGGTGTGAATAAACACGTATAGAATCCTGCATTCCAATACAAGAATATTAGACCCAAATTCATACAATTAATTTCTGTGCAGAATGGAAATAAACCTGTGAAAAATAATTTACCTGGAGAATATTGGTAGAAAAAGCACACTCAACTCTTGGCTAGCATTGTCGCCATTGATCAAATTTCCAACCTGGAGGTGATGAGAAGTAGATTCAGTTAGTCTTAAGGGAGAATTTAGTATAAAGAAACCTTGGTAAATGAAAATCACTGTGTGGCATTCCAATGATAGGTTCAGGTGACTAGAATATGACTTGAAGGAGGTGGAAACCAGAGAGATGCATAGTCAGTCTGGAATCATTCTGGAACTAAATGACTCATATAACTAGTGAAGGGGGTATGGTTTTGTTACCCTAACTTCTAGCCCTTCATCGAGCACTGTATGATCAGCTAGCGAAAGATCAATGATCAGGTTGAAAGCAATATGTCATGTCATACTCACCGACAGATACCCTTAGGGAATTTTAGAAGTTTCTGAAAGTGAAAAGATGAGTGACTGGAGTGGCCGGTGTGTTCGAAACAAGCCAAATATGACGGTTAAGTTGGTCACCATCACACATAGTGCGTAAACAATTAAACTAAATATGTGTTAAGTGGCATCAAACGTCAGCTAACCCAATCCAATATTAATGTTTAATCTTACCACGAGTAAATACACAATCAATTGTGATGTGATATACCAACTATTCTATGCTATGTTATTCCTTTTATAATCACCATATAAACCTGGTAGGTACTATTAAATGAATAAAACAGGCGTACATTCATTGTTGAAGGTTATTCAATGGAAAATGTTATAAGAACCTCAAATATTTTTATCAGATAACATTGAAAAATAAATATACAACAAGTTTTGTGGTATAATTATAAAGAAAGTAAGCCTTTGTACATTTTTATGAGTAAAGAAAAGTATTCCTTATTTTGTAGGATATAAATAAAAATTGTGTAACCGACAGTCATTAATCCATGTGTGAATTTCCTCTAAGCAGAGATTAGTAAAATAATAGTTTCTTTTTATTGTTATGGATAGATGTCAAGGGTTATATGTTTCCCATCTCTCTTATGAGAAAATTTTCTCATCAATTAAAAAATATATTTCTGGCCTCGGATGCACAAGGATATAGCAGAATACTTAACAAAGTGAATAGAATTATAGCAAGTCAAAGTTGAAAATCAACAGCCTCTTAGTCTTCTGCAACCCATACCCATACCCAAATGGAAGTTGGAAGTTATTATGGTTGATTTTATCATTGGATTACCAAGATATAAGAAGCACAAACACTCGATAATGGCAGTAGTAGATAAAATCATTAAAACAACTCATTTTATTCTGGTACAATATTCTTAAAGACAATTCAAGTTGTTGATATTTTCATGAAGGAAGTGTTCCGATTACATGGTATTCCTAAGGTAGTTATCTTGGATAGAGATGTAAAAATTACTTATGCATTCTGAAAATATCTATTTAGATGTTTGGGAACTCAAATTCAGTTCAACACTGCATACCACCCACAAATGGATAAGCAATCTGAATATGTGAATAAAGTACTGGAGGATATGTGACAAATGTATCTTTTGGAACAACCCAATAAGTGAGAGGAATATCTATATTTGGTATAAGTTTCATATAATAATGGATACCATAAATCATTAAAGGTGAGCCCATTTGAGGTATTTTTTGAAAGGAAATGTAGAATAAATATAAATTGGAGTAGTCCTAAGAATAAATTAATGCCAGGACCAGAGATGTCAAAAGAGATGGAACGAGAAGTGAAGAAAATCTGACAAAATTTAAAATCTTAACAAGACTGGAAGAATGCTTACGTTGATCATAAAAGATCCGACTGGGAATTCGAAGTTGGGGATCATGTATATGTATGGATCAAGCCTAAGAAAATCACCTTGAGATGGACTAGTTGTGCATATCTTTCCCCTCAAATTTGTGGTCCTTTCCACATATTAGAAAGAATTGGACCAATGGCTTATCGGTTAGCCTTACCTAGTGTCATAAGAGTTCATAATTTTTTTTTATGTATCATTATTAAAATGACACATGCATGATCCTAGACATGTTATTCATTGGGAGAATGTTCGTGTAATCTTGTAATTAATTTCATTGATCTAAGTGTAATATTTATAGAATAATTATTATTATTTTTTATGTGCTGATTGTAATAGGTCGGGCCTAATGGAGAGTTCCCCGTAGAACCTGATCACATCCTCAAGCAGAGAGAAATAACACTACGTAGGTGAGCCATCACCGAGGTTAAAGTGCAATGGACGGAATTTGGCCTGGAAGAGGCTGAATGGGAAGATGAAGAATTCATGAGAGAAGCCTATCTGAAATTTTTTCAAAGATCTGAAATGAACACAGAGGATGGTGTTTTTCCTCAGGGGGGGAAGATGTAACACCCTAGGATGAAACTAAGTTACAAACATTTACTTTACATTACATTTAATTTAGTTATGATAAAGACTGGTAAAATGCAATAAAAAAATTGAATTGGTTTTTTTTTGAAATGAATAATAATTATGTGAATACGAAATTTAAAATTGGAAAAAAATGAATGGGAGAACGAAATCCAAACTCCATATCAGTTAGAAGAAGTTGAGGAAAATTAACTTCTCTTGTATATATAAAAGGAAATCTTAGTGGGGAGAAGGGGTTCTATTCTAGAAAAAAAAAAAAAAGGAAGAAGTTTCAACAATGGCAGGACACTGCCGATAACCCTAGTGGGGAGCAAATGGAGAACCCTGAAAAAGACAAGAAATTCAGACTGGACTGCAGTCTTGAGGCCTAACTAGTTTTACTAATAACTATTGTCTACTTCTCTAGAGAGGAGCTCGGGGGAAAAGTGGATGTCATTTCCCTTCTCACAGTTGGGTGAACCATATAGTTTTTGTTGTGTTCTGAGATAAGTGTTTATGTTCCTCTCAAGATGTCTTTTTGAAATATTTTATGACTGTTGTTATAAATGAACTGTTAAATGAAGCTATAAGCATGGGTACTTTAATTGAATTTTGTATGTCAATATTTGTTATACAGGTCTGGTAAGTTCTGTAAGTAAGAGTTTTGCATGTTATTATTGGTTATTACGAATCTGGTGACCTGTAAGTAAAAAAGAATTCCTAAAATACTCTGTGGAATATGAAGATGCAGAAAAGTGTACTTATAATAATCCTCTATGTGAACACTGATGAAATTACTCTTGTGCAATAATTAAATATTGTTGAGTTATGAATGTGATGGCAGTGTTAAGGAATTGATCCAAAATCTTTTGCTTGAGATGTATAAAAGAATTAACATGTGAAAATTGTAGCTTTAAACAAGAAACTTTAAAGGCATAAGTGGAAAAAGAGAGAAGAAATTAACATCATGCACGTAAACACATAGTTGATATCAGAGTTCGTCCAGAAGGGACTACGTCTCCGGGCCCTACTCAAATAGTGGGGAGGCCCTGCTTTCATTAAATGGAAAAAATGAAAGTACAAGTACAATATGAGGAATTACACCCTTATACCTGCCCAATCTGAAAATGACCAAAAATTGCAGACCTCTAATGATGAAATGGGAAGCACCAATGGATTTGTGGCGTCGAGTCGTGCAGAATCCATTTAAAAATTGCCCCAATATGACAAAGTGAAAGTCTGGCCCATCTGGAAAATGGCTTAGATCATGGTTTCACCCTCTCTTGCACACTGATCAGGGTTCCACTACCTCGTTTTCCATGCCCGCTCCTGCCTGTCCCTTGGCACACTGTAAAATGAAGGCTTAAGTAATGAGGTGCTTGGCAGATAAATCAAGGTGTTCTATTGGAGAGTTAGTTTAGATCCCAAATATGAGGAAGGGGGTCAGGTGGTCAAACCCCGCCCGCTTTAAAAGAAGGACGAAATTGGTTTTTAGAACCTGCAATTTAATTTTTAAAATCCCTCGCCATTTGAAATTGAGGCATGTGGGGATCGAGCCCGCATTGGGTGACCCGCCCCGATCTTCCTATCGATCGTTGAAGATATGAAGGCATATGGGTTGGGCGGTGGGTTATACCACCCTTGTCAACCCATATCAATATGGCCTCAGAATATTATGTGGCGCCGGTGCCGTTATGGTGTGGCCAGAAATGTGGGGCGACAGGGTCATGGCCGCTGACCCCTTCTATATTTAAAATTTGTTTTAATATGCAGTTAGGAAGGTGCGAGGGGTCCGACAGGGTCATGGCCACCGACCCCATTTTTAATAATTTTTTTGTTTTTATTGTTATTAAAAAAAAACAGGTTGTAACTTCCAAATATTCGAATTTTTGACAGAAGGAGACGTTTTAACCGACCTAAAAATTCACCCGGAATCCAGCCAGGTTGGCTAGAATCTAGTGGCTGAGTTCCAACAAAATTGTTGCCTCCTTAAGCTACCACATCACCAAGTCAACTCTCGAACTTTGATTGCTCCTAAATTCTTCATACAGACTCGGAATTAAGTGCCATTCACGTCGTTAGAATCAGAATGACAAGATCTACAATCTAAACCTAGTTCTAGAAACTTTCATACACTTTAATTTTTGAGGCTTTGTACTAAAGCCGCTTGTACTTGTACCTATTTAATCCACCTGGATTATTCGTCCCCACTGAAGAGCTTTTGGACCCCAAAGCATTAAAAATCTCAGCACAATGTTTGTGTCCTTTCCAAACCACACTTTCAATCGTCTATATGCAAAATTGGTACATCATTTGCAATCATGCACACCACACATGACTCAATCACTCCTCTTTACCAAGATTTTATAGCACACACTTATTGGCTAAGGATTACATAAAATAAAAACAAAACAATCAATATCTCAACTACTCATAAAGAAAGGCCAAAACATCATCATTGCATTTTGAAGTGATGGGGAACACACCATCACGTTTACATTTACTTAGAACGTATGATTTACAAATGTGGCCATCACACTAAGACCCCTACAAGAACCATATTTTACTTAATAAGGTAAATGGATCATCCCCCTGTGGAGGCAGAATCAATAAGGTAAATGGATCATCCCCCTTTGGAGGATCTACCTGTGGAATAGCTTCGGGGACCGGGATCTGTATGCGTGTTCTTTGATCCTGGTGTGTTTAACATGCATGTTTCTAGGGTTCATTCTAGTTGTGATGATTCTTCCTCTTCCATACCTTTTGTGTCATGTTGGAACGCCTTCTCCCAATGTGCCTCCGAGAAGTGCCCATGAATCCATCACTGTCGCTGAGGTGTGAGGAGGTACTCTCATTATCAGTTGTTGGGGGGCCACTGGCTGTTTTGGAGCTTTCTCCCACTTCCTTCCTAGTGTATCTGAGCCCTGCATGACGTGGAAATTCCTTGACTTTGACGGGGTTTACGATGCCTTGGCCATTAATGCTGAGGCCCTTTCCTTGATATCCCATCTTCTTCAACAATTTGGACTCGATCCCTGTAGTATGCTTTTCAAAATAAGTGAATTCATCATCATGAAAAGAACATGAAATGGAAGGGTTGATTTTTACCTTGGGTTGGTTACGTCACAATTTTTCCAAGGCCTCATCCAAAAAAGTACTCCCCCATCCAAGGGTTGGAGGGAACCCCTAATGTCTATCAAGGCAAGGGAAAGGGCATTTGAGGATGGATGGGATGTCAGGGCATGGAAAATGATTTGATGGAGGAAGGGGCTATCAGGGAAAGGGAAAGGGCATTTGAGGGGATGTAATGGTGTGTGTCGATAATATAAAGGATATAACCGAAGGTTGGGATTGAGGGTGGGGTGATGGGGCAACCAAAGGCTGGGTGGAACCCATCCTTAATCCTTATCATTTATAAAGTTAACCTTTGTTTTTCTTCCTTTGCTTCCTATAGGAGCCTTCTTAGATCAACATTTTCTGCTTGGATGCCTTGGTTAATCTCTTCAAGTTCTTGGAACTTTGTCGTAGTAAGTTTCCCTTTTTCCCTTGGTACATTGTCTATTGATATCTTCGTTTCATCGTCTGAATCGGAACCCAAGTCTATGGGTCCTTATGTCATGATCCCAAAGGCTGCAAGCTTCATTTCATTGCATGAATCGGACCCCTGGTAAATTGGTCAACCTCGTAACAAATCTTGCAGCTGTGACCTTTTCATCTTCCTTGGATCGAGAATCTTCAGAATCTTGGTTTTGTTGTATGGTGGTGGCGGTTTTCTACTTCCATTTTTTTTCATTTCTCTCATGTCTCAACTCAGGGTGCATGTCCCAACAATTTTATTTTTCATGTCCCTCTTTTTCACAATATGTGGAAGAGGGCTTTGCTCCCGTTCTCTTGGTTGTGATAGTCCTTCTTGAGTAGTCACTTTGTTCATGCGCCCCCCTGCTTTCTATGTGCATGGCCTTCACACTAGCCTCATCGATGGTAGGGGGCTCAAACAACAATAATTAATGTCTTATGTAACTATGTAATGACCCAATGTACTTAGTTACAAATTCAGGAGAATCTAATGAAATTCCCAAACTTAGTGCTTGTTTTCTAAATTTCTAGGTAAAGCTTTGCACATTTTTTCCTTTACCTTGCCTTAGGTACTGCCACTCCATTAAGGCTTTTTTCTTACCTTCAATATTGAGTTTTCTTGTAGATAAAATTTTGTTAGAAATCATCATATTGTATCATCATGTGTAAAATTTGATCAGAAAACAACATATTAACATCTAGTATATCTGAGAGTGATGCATGAATTCTTTCAAAAATGTAACCAAAAAAATTTGATTCTCCACTCTATCTCCTCGGTACATTTGGAGATCCTCGTGGTGTCTCACTACCTTATATTTGTGTATAGACTTTGCACTCTTTTTTATCCGGAGGCAAAATTGCAGCGAGCCACATGATCTCTGTGTTGTATGTTGTCCCCCCAGATTTAAACACAAAAATTTCCTGCCACGTTATCATTCAAAAAAAGTTGACAACACCACTCGCCCCATTACCCTATGCATCAGTAAGCTCATAATGCATCTCACCAAAGATCCCAGTCAAACCTTTCTTTGATAGTCGATCCTCTTGAATATTCTTCTCCCAATAAATGTGTTTAAAAGAAATGGAGGAGGAATTCCTACTAAGATCTTTAATTCTATCAAGCCAAACAGTTACATGACGAGGGTTCAATGATCTTCCGTTATTCATATGGTCCATGAGGACCTGAGAATCCAAAAATACCCACAACTTGTCCAAATATAATTGATTTGAGAACAAGATCAGACCCCATAGCGCCAACATCTCAACCCTCATATTAGTTCCCAATCCACCATGCCAATATATTTTGTAATGAAAATTTGGGGAAATCATCAACCATGCTCCCCAACCACATCTTAAATTTTGAGATGTCGCATCAAAAAAACCAACAAAATAGTGAATTTCAAATGGCCTCGTTCTTTTTGATAAATACACTATGATATGCTATTCTATTCCTTTTATAATCACAATATTATCCTAGTAGGTACCATTAAACAAATAAACCATGTGTACACCGGCCTTGTTGAAATTTAATTCAATGGAAAATTGTATAAGCACAACAAATATATTTATTGGGTATCATTGCAAAAAAAAAATCTACAACAAGTTTTGTGATATAATTATAAAGAAGGCAAATCTTTATACATGTTTATGAGTAAAGACAGCCATTCCTTATTTACTAGGAGACAAATAAAAATTGTTTAATCGACTGTCATTAATCCATGTGTGAATTTCCTCTAAGCGGAGACTAGTAAAATAAGAATTTTTTTTGGATAGTTATGGATAGGTGTTACACACACTGAAAATAATAAGAGAGTTGAGTTATTTACCTATATTTCATTGGACTAATGCACACATTGTGTTTAATTAAAGTTGTGTTCCTTTATTTTTATTTTAGTGGATGCATATTGTGTTTAATTAATGTGATATATTTTATTGAAGATACTTTATAAGTAAAGTATTATTATATAGTAAAATTTGTTTAATAATTGTGTTGATAAAATAGGTTTTATAATTTTAATTTAGTCATTAATAATTTTTAAGTGGATAGAAAATCTAAATTTTATAGAATATTCTAAACTTTTTTTAATAGTAGATTTATCTTTAAAGTAATCATGTTTTTTTTAAATTTCATATGAGTAAGTATTATATGAAATGAGTAATGGCCTTTTGGACATGTGATATTGATAAGTTATGATACTCACCATGATATTATAACTAAATATATTAAAAAATAAAAAATTCTATGATTAAGTGGATGAATCTCAATCATCAAAGACCTTTATATATATATATATATATATATATATATATTCTTTTCAATAATAATACTAGTATTTTAAAATAAAGTTATAGTTTAGTTATTTTTATCATTTTAAAAATTTTAGTAAAGTAAGTTTTTTTTATGTTTATCATGATGTTTATAACATTTAATCATCTTTAATGTATATTGTTATATTAATTATGTCTAAACATGTACTATATTTATTTGATAATTTGCATAATTTACTATTTGATAATTGTTATTTGTTTTTTTAGTTGATACTTTGTTATTTAAATAATATACATAATTTTATTTGTTATTTGATAATTTATATTGTAATTTTTATATTAGGTAAAGTTAAAAAATTAATAATATAACTAACAAAGTAGTTAACATTTCAAAATTCCATTAATGAAAACAAAACTATATGATAACATCTTTAATTTCCAAATTTGCAATAATAATTTAATTAAATAAATGAAATAATTAAAATTATAATCCAAAGATAATAATTTGAATTAAAAAAATAAAATAATTAAAATAAAGTAAGTAATATTTTTATAACTTACAACTTATAAATGATAAAAAACTATATTCTATTAACCAAGTGGCTCTCCAGGTGAGATACCTGGAGAGTGCCCAAGCACTCCACACAATGGACTGACTATTCAATGAGAAGAGCCTTATACATATAGGCTTTCACACTAATGCGGTGGTTTCAACCACTCCCTAGATAGTAGGATTTAAGATTTAATATTAGAGCCTCAATCCTCTCCAAAAAAACTAAATCTCCATTAATTTTAACACTCCCCTTTAATGGAGAAAGGGTACAGAATAATATATTCCTGTTGGTCTCAATCTCAGATAGGCTTACATAAAAACATAAAAAACTTGGTAAAATAGGTTTTCATTTGAGTATTCTTGCTTGAGAGTCAATGCTTATTCATTCTTAGGTGAGGGTTCATCTTTACTTTTCTCCCCATGAGGTAGTGATAGACCTTCTCTTCCTTTCTATGATTTTTTCCCCAAAGACAAAACACTTGAACTCTTATCCTCCTTGATCTTGAGTGTAGGCTTTCATTTTGTATATCTTTATTGCTACTAATTGATAACACTTTAGAGGGTACAAACTCGGTAAGAGAATTTTTCCTCTCACTAATTTTGATATTGTCAAACATCTGAACGTATGTTGTCTTCAACATTCATTGATGCAACTTCTATGTTGACTTCATAAAGACATGGTTTTTCAAGCCATGCTTCAAGTAAATTTAATTCCTTTTCAAACTGTGTTTCTTCTTCGTTGTTGTTGTTGCTAACATGTACACACACATAAATGTTCAAGAGATCATCATAATCTGAATTCTCTCTAGCTTTGTCTTCTATTGCCAAGTCTTTGCAATCAACTTCATGTGGCTCATCCAATTGATCTTCAGCAATATGTTCCTCTTTACATCCTTCTTGAAGAACAATTACTGAGTCTTCAATCTCAAGATCTTATAGGGAAGATTATGCCCCTTGATTCTCGTGGTTATCAATAAAACCACATTGTTTTTCTGAAATTTCTTCTGACTTAAAATACTATCCATGCTCAAAATGTCTTCAAATGGCCACATGAAAAATAGATCATTGTCAAATATGTCTAAAAAATACATATTGGAAAAGTCCATCTTATCTTGCTTCTAGATTTCTTTCTGACTCACCTTGATCCTCTCAAGAGCCCCAACAACCCATTACTACATAGGCGGGAAACTTCTCCCTATGGAAATTATTCAATCGTAGAACCTTGTGGCGTGGACTGTGGCTTCTCTGCCACACATGCAAATCTCAAGAAAAAACCACCAATGCAAACTGAACTTTGTAGCAACTCCGAATTTGAGTGCTATTCTTCCACCAAATTTGAACGCAGAATTCAAATTGGCAATTTGAATCCAGATCTCTTCTCTCGGATGAGATCCACTGGCCGTAACCTCTTCTCACCACTAGCCACCTTCTTCCACGACTTCAAAAGAAAACAAACAAAATAAAACAACAATATACAAACTATCCGGAAAAATGAAAAAAACGCAGAAAACAGAACCATTCATTAAATGATTGCGACGCCATTTACAGAAAACTATTCCTCAGCTGCACAGATGTAACAACGCTCCCCACTTTGTAATTAATACGTGAGAACTAAAAAACACGATCCCACAGTTCTTTAAGCTTGCGATCTAAAGAACGTGAATTGGAAACACGGCGACCTCCGCCCTTACGCCGTGGCGTGGGTCAATTCTGATATCAAGGTCTCCAGCAGGGTTCACCAGGAGGCGATACAAACCCCTCATGGGATGACAAGCTCATGATTCTAGTCGGCAACAATTTCAAACCGCCGGTTGGAACCGCACTAATTCCGGCACCATGTTAAAAAGGGACCCTGTAGCTCAAATGCCCCTCCGGCCGTCCGCAACGTAAGCTTGTAATCTTGATCGTTTTAAGAGAAAAGTGATGGCAGGTACCCACTACGCACAACCCTACAGTTGTAGAGGTTGCAATCCAAACTAAGGTAGAGAACGGGACCCCTGGTTACCACTGTCTCTTGATCCACAACGATCCACATACGCAGCTCCAAATCGCTCATGGTCTCAAGTAACACACAAGCCTTTGATATTATGCTCTGATACCATAATAACTAGTGGCTCTCCAAGTGAGATACCTGGAGAGTGCCTAAGCATTTCACATAATGGACTAGCTATTCAGTCATCAGAGCTTCATATATATAGGCTTTCATACTAACGAGGTGGTTTCAACCATTCCTTAGATAGTAGGATCTGTGACCTAATCTTAGAGTCTCAATCCTATCCAAAAAAGTAAATCTCCATTAATTCTAACAGTAAAAAATAATTATACTGAAAGTGTTTCTTTTTAAAATTAGTTAGACATTGTCTAACTTTTTCATCTCATTTTAACATTTTTCCATTTATTGTTTTTCTTAGTAAGCCAATTGGCTATTTATTCAATGCCCTGCTTTCAAATGTGAAGAATGTGTTGAGATATTAATCTCACTGTCCTTTAGGTTCAGTTCAGTTAATTTCTTGTCTGCTAGGTGTCATAGGCAGTTTAGTTTTACTTCAGTTTGCTTCAGTTTACTTCAGTCATTTATTGCTGATGTTTCCAATGTATTCCTATTTATCTATTCGTAATATTCTGAAGAGCATTCTCTGCTCCAGTTTTCGTTTGAGTGTTTCAATTCTTTTCATGGTATCGGAGCCAGCGTGCATAAGTCTCCCTGGAGATCAGCAACAGAGCTACGAAAAAGCAGAAGAAAAAAAACGCAGTGGATTGGCGCGACTGTGAGCTAATAGGCGCGAGAATACACGCCATACCCGCGCCAATTTCGTGCCTCGCGTGGATTTTGAAAGAGGCGCGACTATTCCCCTCGGGAACGCGCCAGTCTGCATGCAAAAAAAAAAATACAGAACGTATCTGCGTATTCATAGGTTACAAAAAAAATCGATTTTTAAAAAGGTACGAAGGGTTCGTATAAAAGTTTTTTTAAAATCGATTTTCAAAACAGGTCAACGTATTTAAAAGTATTGAAGGTCATTCATTTCAAAGGAAAGCTTTTTTAAAAAGTATCGATTTAAAAAAAAAGGTAAAACCTTTTTTGTTTTTCAATCTTTTAAGTGATTTTAAAAAGGGTGAAAGATTTATATGAAAAAACATTTTTCTAGTTAAGTTTTTTTTTATATAAAAAAAAAACTTGAAATTTGTGTAAAGGCTTTGCAAAGGCTTTTATAAAGAGTGGTGAAGAAGAGTGGTGAAGGTGAAGTTTTTTTTAAAAAGACGAGAGTTTTTTTTTTTTTTAAAAGGAAATTTAAAAAAAGGGTTTCAAGAGAATTTTTTTTTAAATCTTTAAAAGAGATTTAAAATTTTTAGAGGAGAGTTGCAAAAGGCACATTTGAAAAATAATGGCCTCTTCAAGTTATTTGCCACAGACACCAATGCTGATTGGCAAAAACTATGAATTCTGGAATCTAAGAATGAAGACTTTTTTACAAGCACAAGATTGTTGGGACACGCTTCTGACTGCCTATGTAGAGCCAACCCACGAAGCATTGGCAGCCATGACCAATAATCAGAGAACTGCAGCTATTGAACTCAGAAAGAAGGAGCACAGAGCCAAATGCTGGATACAAAATTCAGTTGATGACTCAATTTTTGACAAAATAACTGGCGCGACAACAGCAAAAGAATGTTGGGATATTTTGCAAGCTGCATATCAAGGAAATGATACAGTAAAAACCGTTAAATTGCAAACATTGAGAACTCAGTTTGAAACCCTAAAGATGGCTGACACTGAGAATGTGGATCAGTTCATGACTAGAGTCATGGGAATAGTGAATCAAATCAAACTCATTGGGGAAACCATTACAGATCAAAAAGCTGTTGAAAAAGTTCTTCGGAGTCTACCGAAGAAATATGACATGATTGTCACAGCCATTTTGGAATCCAAAGATTTTAAAACCTTCTCAGTAGAACAGTTGACTGGATCACTTTTGGCACATGAAACAAGACTGAATCTGACAGAAGATTCCACGGAACAAGCCTTCAAAGCACACCTCTCATTTGACAGAGGCAGAGGCAGAGGATACAGAGGCGGCAACAGGCGAGGCAGAGGTCGAGGCAATGGTAGATCTGATCATCATCATCATGCAACAGAGCAATGGAGACCTCCTCAAAACCGAAATCAGAGAGGAAGGTCATGGAACAGATCGAGTGTTCAATGTTTCTACTGTAAAAAGTTTGGCCACTACGAACACGACTGTAGAAAGAAACAGTCAGATCAGCACAGAGGCTATATCAATTTCTCCAACAGTGAAGGAGAATCCTCAGAGACCATGTTTCTTTCATGTCATCTCTCAGAAGACAAACAAAGTGAAGACATTTGGTTGCTCGACAGTGGATGTAGCAATCACATGACAGGCAATAAGAGACTTCTTTCTTCTCTAGATGCTTCCATAACATCAGAGATAACTCTTGGAGATCGTACAAGTATTAAAGCTGAAGGAAAAGGTACTGTTCCTATTCTTACTAATCAGAATCAAAGAAAATACATCCCTGATGTTTATTATGTTCCACAGCTCAAACATAACCTTCTTAGTGTAGGACAGTTAATGGAACATGGCTATAATGTATTGTTTCAAAAGAACACCTGCTATATATATGACAAAGATCCTCATAAAAGGTTGATAGCAAAAGTTGAAAAGACCAAGAGTAGGATGTTTCCATTGACCCTTAGAAGCCAGAATACAAACCAATCATTAGTCCACAATATATCAAAAATAGATGAAACTCATCTATGGCATTCTAGGTATGGTCACATTCCAGTCAAGAGTCTCAGTCAGCTTCAAAAGAAATCTATAGTCATTGGTCTACCTACTATCAGTGAAACAGTCTGTAATTGTGAAGTTTGTGTCTTGTCCAAGCATAAAAGAGATAGTTTTCCCTCATCGACCTCAAGGGCGAAAGAGCCTTTGCAACTTGTCCATACCGACATCTGTGGTCCAATGCAGACATTGTCCATTGGTGGTAGTTTCTACTTTCTGACTTTATTGATGACTTTAGCAGGAAAATATGGGTGTATTTTTTAAAAAAACAAGTCAGACACCTTCTCTAGATTTCTGGAGTTCAAGGCAGAAGCAGAAAAACAGAGTGGAAAACTCTTGAAAGTACTCAGATCAGACAGAGGAGGAGAATACACTTCAAATGAATTCAAAACATTTTTTCGACAACAAGGTATACTGATGCAGTACACAACCAGATACACTCCACAACAAAATGGAGTAGCAGAAAGAAAGAATCAGTCGATCATGAACATGGCAAGATGCATGCTACGGGAGAAGAAGTTGACAAATAACTATTGGGCTGAAGCAGTGTCGACAGCAGTGTATGTTCTTAACAGATCTCCAACATCCAGCCTACAAGACAAAATACCTCAAGAAGCATGGGATGGAAACAAGGTAAATGTGTCACACTTTAGAATTTTTGGATCAGTAGCTTTTTCTCATGTTCCTGAAAAACTCAGAAAAAAGCTTGATGACAGAAGTGAGAAATGCATATTTGTAGGTTATAGTGAGAAGTCGAAAGCCTACAGACTTTATAACCCCATTTCCAAAAAGTTCATTATAAGCAGAGATCTGAAATTTTTCGAAAATAAATCTTGGTTTGACCATGTAGATGAAACTTCAAATCAGCCTTTTTATCTACCACAGACTCCAAGATTGCAGGTTCCAGAACAATCAGAACATTATGAAAGTGGAACATCATCAAGCACTGATTCAGCGAGTGAACAAACATCTTCAGAAGAGGGACAGAAAACAAGAAGTATCAGAGAGATATATGAACAGGAACATGAATCTGAACAACAGAATATGTTTGCATTGATTTCAACTCAGCCAACTTATTTTGAAGAAGCAGTTAAAGAAAAGCATTGGGTCGAAGCAATGAACCAAGAAATTGCTGCCATAGAGAAGAATCAGACTTGGGAATTAGCTGATCTCCCAAGAGACAAAACAAAAATTGGTGTAAAATGGGTATATAAGACCAAGCTAAATGAAAAAGGGAAAGTTGAGAAACATAAGGCAAGACTGGTTGCCAAAGGATTCTCACAACAGTTTGGTGTCGACTATGGTGAAACATTTGCTCCAGTAGCAAGGTTAGACACTGTCAGAACCATTTTGTCCACAGCAGCTCAACACAAATGGAAAGTCTATCAGCTTGATGTAAAATCTGCCTTCCTAAATGGTGTATTACAAGAAGAAGTTTATGTAGAGCAGCCTCCAGGTTTTGAAGTACAAGGACAAGAGCATAAAGTATATAGATTGAAGAAAGCTTTATATGGTTTGAAACAAGCTCCAAGAGCTTGGTACAGTCGCATCGACACCTATCTCATCAAAAGTGGTTTTTCCAGAAGCAGCCATGAACCCACTTTGTATACCAAATGTCATGAAGGTAAAATTCTTATTGTATGCCTTTATGTAGATGATCTTCTTTATACAGGAAATATGATGTTAGAAGATTTCAAAGCAGCAATGAAAACAGAGTTTGATATGACAGATCTAGGAGTCATGAAATATTTCCTAGGAATTGAAATTCACCAATCTGATAATGGCATTTTTGTTGGTCAACAAAAATATGCCACTGATATCATTCAAAAGTTCAGAATGACAAATTGCAAATCAGCTGATACACCAATTGCTCAAGGTACCAAACTCAACAAAGAAGATGTAGCACCATCTGTTGATCCCACATTGTATAAAAGCCTAGTTGGTAGTTTGTTGTATCTAACTGCAACTAGACCAGATATTATGTTTGCAGCAAGTTTTGTATCCAGGTTTATGCAGTCTCCAAAGCTTACTCATTGGCAAGTTGCAAAAAGGATCTTAAGGTATATTTCAGGGACCATAGACTATGGTTTGTTTTATACACATTCTGAAAATTGTTCACTTTCAGGTTATACAGACAGTGATTATGCAGGGAGTTTAGATGATCGCAAAAGTACCTCAGGGTATGTTTTTCATCTTGGGACAAATATGATTTCATGGGCATCCAAGAAACAGTCAATTGTTTCAATATCTTCTGCAGAGGCAGAATATGTAGCAGCAAATTCAGCAGCTTGTCAAGCAGTGTGGTTGAGAAGATTATTGAAAGACATTTCAGATATTCAGAAGGAGCCAACTCCAATTTACTGTGATAACAATTCAGCAATTTCTTTATCAAAAAATCATGTTTTTCACAAAAAAAGCAAACACATTGACACACGTTTTCATTTCATTCGTGAACTTGTCAATGATGGGGACATCACACTTTCTTTTTGTGGTTCCAAAGATCAGCTTGCAGATATTTTCACAAATCCATTGGGAAAGAATGTATTTGAATTTCAAAGAGAGAAATTAGGCATTGTTAGTGCCTCCACTTGTAACAGTTGAGATTAGGAGGGGATGTTGAGATATTAATCTCACTGTCCGTTAGGTTCAGTTCATTTAATTTCTTGTCTGCTAGGTGTCATAGGCAGTTTAGTTTTACTTCAGTTTGCTTCAGTTTACTTCAGTCATTTATTGCTGATGTTTCCAATGTATTCCTATTTATCTATTCGTAATATTCTGAAGAGCATTCTCTGCTCCAGTTTTCGTTTGAGTGTTTCAATTCTTTTCAGAATGAAACATAATAACGGATTGTGCTGGACAACTCCAATTTCATAAGAGAGTTAGACAAACACCTCGTCCCTGCCAACTGTGAGAGAGTAAATGTAATTGACTGAACATCATCATCACTAATAGCTTAGCTCCAAAAACTGTCAATATGCACATAAGTGACTAGACTCTAATTTTAGGTGCGTCCCACTATATATTTTTTTTCTTTTTCCACAATAACTCCAAAATTTCCAGAGTTCCTTATACATTTAAAATGTACTAAACACTAACAGTGGAACCATAAGCATTTATCATTTAACCTTCTCTCTACATGATTTGTGCATTATAAAAAAACATTTTTAATATCTCAAAGTGTGATTCACATTATGAAATGTTTGTATCTTGATGGACATTGTTAATATAGTAAAACATTATTGTTTCAAAATTTCCTCTTTTATATATTATGTCTATAGATTTATTCTAAATGTGGATTTATTATTATGTTAATAAGTTTATTATAACAACGTTTTCAAGATTTTAATTTAATTTTAAATAATTATTATTATGTTAATAGATATATCTAATAGCCTTTTTAAGATTTTAATTTAATTATAAATCATTATTGGGTTTTAATTTAATTATAAATAATTATTAGGTGGTGGATAATAGGGATTCAACCTTCATAGAATAATTTTAAAATATTTTTAGCACAAATTAAAGGTTGATATTTATCTCATAAGTAGTTATGTACTTTATGTTATTTTAATTAAATTGATTGATTGAAAAAAATGATATATGAGCATTGTGTCCTATGAACATGAAATATGATTATTTGGGCATGTGATATTAGTAAGCCATGGTATTGCCCATGGTATATGATTTTCTTAAACTTGGCAATGTGAGATGTATTATAAAGTAAGTGTTTTGATTCTTATAGAAGTTTATTACCCATTTAATTTAGATGGCTACCCTAGTTTATTTTATATAGCATATTAATTTCTTCACATTAAGTGATAAAAAAAAATCTACCTTCAAAGTTTGACCTTTGTGGACACTTAATGTATTCAAATTTAACATAGTTTTAAGTAGTTTTATTTTCAAAGATGTTGTCATATGTGTGTAATTATTTTCTTATAAATGTGTGTGTGTGTGTATATATATATATATATATATATATATATATATATATATATATATATATATATATATATATATATATATATATATAACATAATGTTACTAGCCAATTTTTCAGTCATATTAAAGTGTAAAGGGTCTCATGATCGAATCAAATAATAAATAGAGTTTAATTTTTTTAAATGGTTTTCAACTAATAAAAACAGTCATTCTTCCAATTTTATTGAAAATCATAAGCTTGTTAATAAATAGTTATTATTTTTATTTCTACAAACTAATTATATTTTTTCATCTGTGTATACACATTCAAAAAAAAAATTATATCTATGGTTCATACTTTTACTGATCCAATAATATCTATTGGTAGTATATGTTTAGTTATTTGATGTGCCTTAGTCCACTGTGAGGGATATGTGAAATTTATTCTATACTCAATATGAAATAGACACGTGTTCCTTAAATAAAATTAAAATAAAATATCTACTCAATAAAAAAAAAATATTAATTATATATATATATATATATATATATAAGCATTATAAAATAGATCAATAATCTCACTCTCCCTGTGCTCAACCCCTATTCTTTGTTGATATTGCAACCTAGTTTGAAAGAGAGTTGGCAAGTGATTTATGAAAAAGAATTAATAACAAAAAAGTATTTTACTCTCAACCCTAAATAAATGAGTATTTGGATTCTCCCTTTTGAAAATCATATTGTTTTTAGTGCTAGAATTATATGACCAGAATTTTGGATATGTGCAACACAGATGGATGGAGTGTCTACATCTCATCAGACATCTTTTACTTCAAAATCAATAAACAACATATAATAAATATTTTGATATATATAATAGATAATATAATTTTATATTGACATGGGAAGAAATGAGTTGAAAGTAAAAAAATCTCTATTTTCATTTCCAAATGTAAAGAAGAAGAAAATGTATAATTTTTTTATTTTTAAAAAGTATTTAAATGAAAAAATTAAATAAAATATATAAATGAGAACATTAAATAAAATATTTAATATTTATATTAAATAATATATTTCAAAAACAAAAAGGTAGAATTATTTTATTTTACAAAAAATCAATAAATACATTAAATAAAAATATTTAAATATCTAGATTAACTAATATATTTTAATATTAACTTTATATACATTTACATAAAAATAAGTAAAATGGAATTATTTTAATATTAGTTATAAAGAAAACATTCCCAGGCTTATTTGAATAAAATTATTATATATATAGATATCTATATATAATTGAAATAGAATTAATTATATATATATATATATATATATATAAACTTATGATATCCAAAAATAATAATTTAATTTAATTGACAAAAAAATATTAGAATATATATATGAAGTAAAATATTTTAATATCAATTTATAATGTGGTAAATGAGAAATAGTAATAATAATTTAGTGTCCATAAATGTAAATTAAATCTTTCTATGGTCTACCTAGAACAAGCGATCCTCCAGTAGAGGCATTGGGGGCATTGCTTGCTACATTAAGAAGAACATCTCCCCCCATGCTAGGATTTATAAAAATGACCCTTACAACCAATATATTTGGATTGAGATTACTGACACTAATGATAAAAAGACCTACATAGCAATCTGTTATTTTTCCCCCATTAATTCTAACTTCTATAAGAAAAAGAATCTAGATAAAAATAGTCCTTACAATGGTTTAGAGAATGATATTTTTGGCCTAAGGAATGAATGTAATATCCTTTTAATGGGTGACTTTAATGCTCGAAATTCAAGCAATCAATTTATTCTTCTAAGAAATCATTCCAACCCCAATCCTCTTTGGTTAGATAAAGACCTTACTTTGGCTAGCCAGTACAAAAGGAGCTCTGAAGGCCTTGGGGATAATTTGTTTGGGTTGGAGCTAGTTAAACTCTGTAGTGCTCAGGATCTCATAATTTGCAACGGTCTAAATAAGTGGCCCAATTCTAGCAAGATGACCTGCATCCATGGGCTTGGCAGGAGCGTAGTAGACTATGTTATTTCCGATCTCCCTTTATATAACGAAATAATAAATTTTGACATCTTAGAAGACCACGAGCCTGACTTTGATCATAGGCCTTTACTCATAACTCTCAATTTATTCATACATAGAGATCGCATAGAAGATAATCCTTATATTCAAAAGAACTTAATCTTTGATAGAAATAAAAACGAACTCTTCCTAAATGAATTAAAAACTAATTTTCTTTCTTTATCTAGTATAGACAACATAGATGACCTCTATCATAATTTTACTACAACCCTCCCATATTCTATTAACAAGTTCTTAATTGAAGTCTCAAGTAATAAAATAAATAGCAAAACCAACCTATGGTATGAAAAATATTGTAAAAGTGCGAGGAGAGAAATTAAGGAACCTGTTGATGAATCTCTCAAAATTGGCAAGATAAAAATCTACAAAGCCCTAGCTAAAAGGAAAAAAAGGCAATATATTCGTAAAATACAAGAGAATCTCTTACACCTCTCTAAGGTGGCTCCTAAGAAATTCTGGAGGCAGATTCTAACTAGGAAAACTAAAGATAATAATAAAATTTCTTTACACGACTGGAATTCCTATTTTAAAAAGCTTTATGAATCTCCAAATGCCAGGGATTTTGAAACCCTACTCAAAACGAAAGAAATTTTCTCATCAGAAGACATCGATTTTGGGGTTAAACGCTTGGCAAATGGGAAAGATAAAGACATTGAAGGTTACCAGGCGGAAATCTTAAAAATGGGAGGTCCTGTCCTCATCCCCCACATCCACAAGCTTTTCAACCAGGCGGTCAAGCAAGGGTTCCCTAAACCTTGGAATCAGAGCCTCATTATCCCTATTTTTAAAAGTGGGGATACAAATAACCCCTCTAATTATCGAAAAACTATGATTAGCCCTCTCTTAGCGAAGTTATATGGTATTATTTTGTAAAAGAATTTGAGCATTTGGCTTGAAAGTGAAGGTAAGCGGGCTAAAGACGAAGCGGGTTTTAGAAGGAAACACTCAACAACGGACCACCTCATTATGCTTAGGATCATTTTGGAGGAATTCCGCAATGATAAATCCAATTTATTCTGTTGCTTTGTGGACTTTAGAAAGGCTTTCAATATGGTTCCTAGAAACAACCTATGGAATAGATTAGAAGAGCTAAATGTTCCTTTTGAACTAAGAGCAGCTGTTGTAAGGTTATACGAGAATCTAATTGCCAAGTTAAAGGGAAATGAGGGGTGGTCGAAAGATATTAAGTGTAATATTGGAGTTAAAAAAGGTTTCCCCCTCTCCCCTACCCTATTTGGAATTTACATCGACAAGCTAGAAGGTTGTTTAGAGGAAGCAAGATGTTCTGGCACGATCTTAGCTAGGAAAATAATCATCCTTCTTCTCTATGTTGATGATATTGTTCTTCTCGCAAGGTGCATGTTGTGGATCATCTGCATATCCTTTTAATTTTATATTAAAAATACAAAAAATTATGAAATCGAAATAAAAGAAAATATGTTAACTATGTTAAAGTAATATAGTCTTTTACTTTGGCATAAAAAGGAAATTATTTTTCATATGTATTAAAGTTTAATTTTTTTAAGCTTTATACAAGTGTGTTTTATATCCGAAGGTTAAAGGCCGATTGATTTAACTGGCGGAGAGTGCTGATATTTAAAAATAAACTGGATGACCCAACCCGCAGGCACTAACAGCATAAGAGTTAATGGAAAGGGGTGCCCCGTAGTTGACTGGGTTGACTGCGGAGGCGATGAAGATCAATGGTGGATATCCAATGCAGGGGCACAAGTCGGAGTTTTCAGGCGTACCCCGAGACCCCCCGCAGTGACGTCATATGCTAAATGGAGAACAGTTGTTTTCCATGTCAAATCAGTTCAATGGTTAGGTGACACGTTGCATAGACATTTAACACAAAAACCGTGCCACCTATTTAGGGGTATTTTTCATTTCAATTTCAAAATACTTTGCATTTTATCACATTTTGACCTATTTCTCCCTCCCGTCACCTTTCAGTTTTAGTCACCTTGCAAGAGTATTCCTTCATCACCTTTTTTAATCATGGCCAAAAGGTATTCCTTGTCTAGTTCATCGAGTTACATTCCTCTCATGGATAATGAAAAAGACATTCAAGATACTGCAACCTCAGTAATTCATCTTCCATTCCATCAACAAGTTGTATTGAACAACGATAATTCCCCTATCTGTTGCGCCATGAAAGAATCATGGGTCCTTTCTGCATGCATCCCGAGGACACATTTATTCCCAGAGTTTATTTATTGGTTGGTTTCCACATTGTATCCTGGAAAGTGTTTCGTGATGAATTCCCAAGGGGAAAATGTTCTGCAGGTGTCTACCCAATTAACCCGCCAAGCCTTGTGTTTTCTTGAAGTCGAATCATCAGTTCAATTTTTAGAAGATTCATTGGTTACTTAATATGAAAGCCTTGCAGGAGAAGAATTCAATAAATTTATGTTCCATTTGAAGCCCAATATGAAGGAGTTTCAGCCAGAATGTAGAGAATTTTCTATGGGAGTTTTCAACGAAGACACTCGACCCGTATTAAGAAGTATCGCTAAAATCTTGGGCAAAGAAGATGACATTACAGTGGAAAAGTTAGTCCTAGGAATGTTCACCATGATGATGAAGCCAGGAACGGTCCTAGATATTCTATCCTTTTGGCAAGAAGCAGTCAATTCGCAGTTGATGAGTCTCTCACTAACAGGTTCTTTTAAATTTCCCTCACTGATTGTCTATTTATTTTTATACCAAAATGTTGAAGAATTCATGCAGTTAGGTCTAAATATAATGGATGTAAACAAGCAAAGGTAGTCAGTTGTCTTCTGGACAGATATAATCTGAAGGGAGAAAGATGAAGAGGGGTTATTTGATTTTTCTAGTCAGTATATGCCCATTTCATATAAAATTTTGAATGGAGTTCATCCCTCTTGTTTTTTACCCAAAGCCTAGGAGTTTCTACATTTAGGAACTAGCTGTAAATTTGGGGACTGGTTTTTATTTGAAGAATATTCAGAAATAAGGCTGTATGGAGTAGCTGTTGAACCTTACAGGCTCCCAATGTTTGTACCAATGAGGCTTTTCTCCTTACAATTTATAAGCCAGAGTCTGAATGTTGATAATGTGCACTTTGTCCCTATGAAGAAGAACCATATGTATAAATTGCCTATGAGTGTGGGACCTTTCATAGTTAATATGAGGCAGGCATTTGAGGAAGTAGCAAAATTGTTGTAGGAAACACATTTGCTACTAGGAGAAAAATGGGCTTATGATCCCCACAGAGTAATTTCACAGAGAAGAATTGAGAAAGGATCATTTACTGAGGACAAAGAGATGAGAAAAGGAAAAAATTTGCTGACGATCATTCCTCTAATTTACCTGGTTCTTCCTTGCATTTAGGTGAATAGAAGAATTCTCCCTCTTCCCCTAGAGGTCAAGAATCCTCTCATGAACAGATACCCTTAATCAAACAGGTGTTTTCTCAAATTGAACAGGGAAACCAGAGAATGAAGGCCAGTATGGAGGCCTAAGTAGAACATCAGGTTACTACCAATCAGACAAGGTTGTTGACTGTAATGGATCTTGAAAAAGATAAATTTATGATTGCTCTGTCACATCCCATAGGAATGTCAATTGGGTCCTCAAACAGTTTTAATACTGTAAATGTGACTATGGATGTAAAAAAGATTCCAATAATGGACAAAATGAATTTGCATATGCAGATCTGGCAATTGATTGTTAATGATCTCACAAAGACAAATGCAATGGCAGTTAAAGCTGAAAACATGTTAGGGAAAGTTATTAAACAATTGAAGCTAGAAAAGGCCAACTCAAGAGCCTTAACAGTCCAAAATGAAGAGTTTAAGAAGATTATTATTAATATTGGTGTAGACCCTAGTGACAAGACTGTTGTGTAGAAATTCTTGCAAAGTGTTGAAGTAGAGATATCTACATTAAGGAAGAAATTGAGGTTACCCACCGGTGAACAGTCAATGGCTGTAGAGATTGCAGAGGTAGAGAAGGAAAAAGAGAAGTTGTTGCAGCAACTTATGCAGAAGGATGAAGAACTTTCCAAAGTGAAGTAGACTGCAATTTCTTTACAAAATCACATTGATAATCATAACTGTAATTTTTTTTTTCCTACAAGTGATGCAGATCCTCAAGCACAAATTATTCAATTAAATACTAAGTTGCAGATGGCTGAAAAAGATAGAAAGAAGGCTCAAACAAATTTGGAGACCATTACAAAATTGATGAAGGTCATAGAAAGCAAAGCCGATAAGTACAAAATGGATTTCAGAAATGCTGAAGCTGAGATCAACAATCTCAAAGAAAGAATGAAAGGTAATGTGTCATTAATACAAGCTAAGGATATCATTTGGACTGATATCATCTCAAAAATGAAGTCTGATTGGTGCTTCTTGATGATTATTGCACAAGAAAAGAGCCTTATTATGGAATGTGAAGAACCGATTATCTCTGACAAGTAGAAAGGGATTAACAAAGCCATTTGGGCTAGAAGATTTATTGATTATATCAATTCCAAATCAGATTAGGAATTAGAGGAGAGTGATATGTTGGATAGAATGTTGTATGCAGTGGAAATTAATAAAATGATTATCAGGAATGATCTCAGAAAAGCTGCAGAAAAGAAACTAATAGAAATCAAAGAAACAATAAGTGAATTTGATAAATATTTTGATAAAATGACAAGGGTAGGCTTGCCATCATGTTGGGGAGCTGAGGGGAATCTTCTGCCATGGAGCTATTATGAGAATTCACTGGTGATGACAAAAAGCAAGATTGACAACAGGCATGAGAAGACTCAAGCACTAAAAGGAGAGACGATGGTTAACTTCTTGCAAAGACATTTTCAACTCTTGTGGATGGTAAAAACTCTTTTCTCTGAAAGGTCATATTATGACCGAATTATTGCATTCAGATTGGAGTATCACATTCTAACACATTCATCCAAGACGAAGGTAGAAATATGGAAAAAGTGCAGGGCCTGGACTATTGATTTGCCAAAGGGATCAACAATAAAGAAAGACAAATCAGTTAATCAAGGAAAATAAGCCACTTCGTTAGCGATTCCTATAGATTAGGATAGCCACTTTATGTTATTTTTTGAAGTCAATGTAATTGTTAAAACACATTTTCAAGGCATGTAATAGACAACCTTCGAATTCATGAAGTAGTTTTGGTAGTTAGAATTGGTTGCAGTAGTTTCAAACTTCTTTTTATTGTGTTTAATTTAACTTCCAAGAGGAAGGAAGGTTCCGAGTTTTGGACCTCCTGGACAAATATTTTGTACTCAAATATTCACAGATTAATGAATGAGTAAGCAAGATTCTGGAAATTTTTTATGTTGAAATGTGTTCCAGTTTTCATTATGTATTTCCTTCTATGAATAAAACAAGGTTATGAGCAGCAGGTCTCTTCTTAATTCTGTGTATGAGAGTTAAAAACCTTAATTGGCACTCCTTTGGTTTAACTATTTCTTTCACATGTTTCTTCCGAAGTTTGGAATGGTATTTTTTGTATAAAGTAGCATATCGGTTTGGAATCCCCCTTACATTTTCTTCCAGTCATTTCATTCAACATTAATAGATGGTAGCATTGCAAAGCATTCATTATATTTGATATTTAATGGTCTGATTATAAATACTTGAGGGTTAATAAAATAGAGACATAAATAATTTGTGACATAATTATATGATTTCTTAAGCATTGATTCCTTATCACAACTAAGGGATTGTCTCTTAAGGTACAACAGTGCCCATCTTATCTTGATAAGAAACTTAAACTTATTAAGGATTTCTACTCTACCATGGGTATGTCTGTTAACACTGACAAAAAAAACTTATGATTATCAAATCCAAGAAGGACACTTATGATAATTTTATGTATGACAATAGTAACTTGGAGGAAGTGTCTTCTTATAAGTACCTAGGAATTGATATTCATCACAAGCTCAACTATAACTATATCATTCAGAAAAGGATTAATGGGGGTGGAAAGATTATTTTTGTCTTGAAAATAATTGTAAAACAACAAAACTTGCAATGCGGGATAGAAATAAGTTCCTCTTTGAAACTTTAGTCACTCCTGGTATCTTATATGGATGTGAGGTTTGGGGTTGCAGCATCTCCAGAGAATCCTGGAGAAATATTGAGAAAATCAAGAAGCATTTTATAACTTATAACCTTCAAATTAAAAGCAATACACCCTATCATATTCTCCTTATAGAAGTGGGTCTTTCCCCTATCGAGAGCCTAGCTATGACTAGGCTTCTGTTATACAAGCACAAGCTCAATAGCATAGGAGACCATAGACTTCTTGAGCTAGCTTTAAATTCCAGCCAAAACCACCTAAGGCTTAAATGAGGTTGGTATAAAGACACCAGGGCTTGGTTAAACCATTGGAAGATCGACAAGAATGTTACATTGCAAAACATTAATAACATTAAAAAAATTGTTTCTTCTAATTTCAAAGAAAATATGTGGTGTGAGAAAGATCTAGCAGCAAAAAGAAAATTAAGATATTATAAGGAGGTCATCAACCCCACCCTCGAAGAACAAAAGTATCTATTTGTTTTAACTAGCTCAAAGAAAAAAATTAATATAGCCAAGATTAGAACGAACTCTCATGAGCTCCACAGTGAAACAGGTCATTGGACAATTCCTAAAACACCATGGATGGAAAGGATTTGCCACCTCTATGAGAATATAAACATCGAGGATGAAAATAACTTCCTCTTAGAGTGCCCCATGTACAACCACATTAGAGCTCAATTTCATAATCTTTGTTGCAATACTGACCTTCCTAGCCTTTTAAGATGTCAAAATTATAGTGAGCTCGGGAGGCTTCTCTCCAAGCTTTTTGAGCATAGGAATAAAATCTTAAATAAAAATAAATAACTCTTTTCTTTAGGTCCAATAGACCAAATATTGGTCTTAGTGGACATTAACAACCATCATCATCATCATCAATAATAATATAGTATAATATGAACTCAAGTAAAAAAAATAAAAAAAAATAAATTCATTAATTCAATTTGTTGTATTGTAGTTTTCTTTTTTATGGATAAAATTACACACATATACATCAAAATATCTTTAAATAATAATGATTCACATTTCATAAAATATAATTAAGAAAACATATAAAAAATTAATAACAATATTATGTAAGAGTAAATCAACATACAAACTACTATGCTTTAACATAAAACATTTAAAAAAAAAAACATTTGATATCAAAAACATCATGATCATACTCCAAAATGGAGCACTCTCATACATCTAACAATAAAACTAATACTAGATTTTGTTGAAGAATTATTTTCTTTATACTAATATAAAAGTTGCAAGTCATAAAATTCTTCTTATAATTGGGGAATTTTCCCCTCCCATGCCTCAATATGTAGAATTCTAAGTTATGCCTTAATATCGAACCAATCCACCAATACTTTAGAGTCTCCTACCTGCTTAAAAGCATGGAAAATTTTAGGGGCTAATATTCGCGGGTGGGCTAATTTTCCATGGTTTTTCAAAAAAAAAAATTTGCCAATTCCCATTTTTTTATAAAAATGATTCGCCCAAATTTCACAATATAAAATTATTTTACCTTCAAATTTTCCAACATTATATAGACAATATATATAATATCATTATATATTTGAATAATTTTACATATACATCAATAAACATTTTATACTTTGCATATTATGGACTAGTGAGATTTGCCAATTTTTTAAACTTTAAAATATTTTTCCATCCTTAAAATTTTCCCTACTTAAAAGTTTTAATCTGATTCCAAATTTCCAACCATAAAGCACATCACATTGTAAGCAATTTTGTAATTAAATTCGTCCATCACCCTGTTGTTCCTTGAGAAACAATTCTTGGCTGTGTACAAGAATCCGTGCTCAAGACATTAAAGATTACACAGCGCAAACATTAAATTAACACACAGCAGAAAAACACATCACATAAGAGACACAGGAGTTTTACCGTGGTTCACCCAAACCTCCTGGGCTACGTCCACACAACAGGGCATTGGCAGTCTTATTAATTCAAACAGGAGATTACAATTCACACACACTCTCTAAAAACATCCATATGGCTATCTGTTATATAGCAGGAGAATCTAACAGCTCTCAACTCAAATTTAGCTAGCATTAACTCCCTCCCAACAAAATGGAGTTAATCTAGCAACCAATTTCCTAATTTTTGTCACCTAATGAGATTTTTCCTATTTTATTTACAACAGAAAATCTCAACAATCTCCACCTTGACAAAAATTAGCCTGATGCCCTGTTCCTTTATTATTTTATCTCTTCTGCAAGCCAAGAGAAGCCAAACACCAACGCAGCTTCTCCAACAAAACTGGTTTCGTGAACATGTCTGCACAGTTCTCCTTTGTATGCACCTTTTCAAGAGAGACTCCCCTTTCAGTAATAACTTGTCTTACAAAATGGTACTTAATTGGAATATGCTTTGACTTACTATGATAGGCCGGATTCTTAGCCAAATGTATTGCACTTTGACTGTCACAAAGTAACCTGATGTTGTCCTGTAACCTACCAAACTCACCAAGCAAACCTTTCAACCAAACCGCCTCTTTGCAAGCATGCGAAGCAGCAACGTATTCTGCTTCAGTAGTGGATAAAGCAACAATGTTCTGTAGCTTCGACATCCAGCTAATAGCTCCACCTGCAAGAGTAAAGACGTACCCTGAAGTTGACCTTCTCTTATCCAAATCACCTGCAAAATCGGAATCAACATATCCGCAAACAAATTCACTACTCTTATTGTCAGTGATACAATAACTACTTGTGCCTCTCAAGTACCGAAGCACCCATTTCACTGCTGACCAGTGTTCTTTACCCGGATTTGCCATGTACCTGCTGACAACCCCAACTACATGTGAAATATCTGGTCGAGTACAAACCATCGCATACATCAAACATCCTACTACATTGGCATATGGAATTCGAGACATATAATCCTTTTCTTCATCTGTATTAGGACATAAACCCGAAGAAAGCTTGAAATGGGAAGCGAAAGGGACCGACACAGGCTTCACATTATTCATACCAAACCTCAAAAGTATCTTCTCAACATACTTCTGTTGTGATAGCCACAGCTTACCATTGCTCCTGTCTCTGAAAATCTCCATGCCCAAAATCTGTCTTGCTGCTCCTAGATCTTTCATATCAAATGTCCTTGCCGTCTGAGTCTTCAACCTGTTGATTTCTTCAATGCTTTTGCTTGCTAAAAGCATATCGTCAACATACAACACTAAGATAATGAACATGCCATTTTTCAATTGCTTGAAATACACACAATGATCATATTCACTTCTAACATATTTCTGACTCAACATGAAAGAATCAAACTTCTTATACCACTGCCGAGGCGACTGCTTCAAGCCATATAATGACTTCTTGAGCCTGCAGACAAATTTCTCATTGCGATGCTGAACAAACCCTTCCGGTTGTTCCATATAAATTTCCTCATCTAGATCTCCATGTAGAAAAGCAGTCTTAACATCTAGTTGTTGTAACTCTAAATCAAACAAAGAAACTAAAGCTAACACAATTCCAATTGAAACTATTTTAACAACTGGTGAAAAAATCTCATGAAAGTCTATGCCTGCTTTCTGAGAAAACCCTTTTGCAACCAGCCACGCTTTGTACCTGTCCTCCGTATCATTCACACCCCGTTTCAGTTTGTAAACCCATTTACACCCCACAGTTTTCCTGTCTTTCGGAAGCTCAACCAGATCCCACGTGTCGTTCTTACTCAAGGCCATCATTTCGTCCTTCATGGCTGCTTTCCACTTGTCACTATTCGAACCTTCTATTGCTTCCTGATAGCACAGAGGTTCATCATCGTTAGCGGTCAAAGCAACTGAAGTAACATAATCATCATACCTTTTCGGAACACGTTTTATCCTTGTAGACCTCCTTAAAGCTGTTTCTAGTTGACTACCATCTGTAGGAACTTCTTCATGACCACCATCTGAGACCTGTTCACGCTCTATATCTGAACCCTGTTCATAACTAGTATCTGAAACCTGTTCATGACTAGAATCTGAACTATGGTCATCATGACTATCATTAGAAGTGCTGTCAAACTGAATGTGCTGAAAATCAAATACATCATCCTGTTTCAATTTATTATCTACATCTAACTGTATAAGAGAGGATTCATCAAACTTTACATCTCTGTTGATGATGATTTTGCGGGTAGTAGGATCCCACAATCTATATCCCTTTGTTCCAACACCATACCCAACAAAGACATACCTTTTAGACTTTGGATCTAACTTAGTTCGCTGATGTTTAGGCACTAGAGCATATGCATCACAACCAAACACTCTGAGTTTAGAATAGTCACAAGGGTGTCCCTTCCATACCTCTTGCGGAATCTTGCAATCTATCGCTGTTGATGGCGACCGATTTATCACATAACAAGTTGTAGCCACTGCTTCCGTCCACAACTCCTTCTGCAACCCGGCGTTACTCAGCATACTCCTTGCTCTCTCTAGAAGAGTCCTGTTCATGCGTTCAGCAACTCCATTTTGCTGAGGAGTATAAACCGTGGTCTTATGTCTCTCGATCCCTGCATCCTTGCAATAGCTATCAAACTCCTTGGAAGTAAACTCACCACCATTGTCAGTTCTTAAACACTTTATTGTTCTACCAGTGCTGTTTTCTACCAATGCTCTAAACTGTTTGAAAACTGAAAAAACATCCGACTTCCTTTTCAACATGTAGACCCACACCTTCCTAGAAAAGTCATCAATAAATGATACAAAATACGACGAACCACCATATGACGCTGTAGGAGCTGGACCCCAAAC